>JAIXMR010000041.1:0-57500 GCA_025677835.1 Sporodiniella umbellata
AATGATATCATGCTTTCACCTTGGTTTTTTTCGCTGCACTTTTACCCTCGGTTCGTTTGTTAATATACTCTCTTTATCTAAACTTTTTTTTTTTTTGCTTGTGGCACTAAAAAAGCAAAATTTTGGCTTCGTTTAGAAGTCTCAAGGCATCTAATACTATATAATACTCTGTCATTATCTTTTGGAAATCAAATACAAGAACTTTGCACTATAACATAACATAGTCATAGCTCTACCAGTGATGGGGTTTATGTGTTTGATGGTTTAAACTTGTTTTGTTTATTTTGCAAATACTTAATGTGACATTCGACAGTCAAAAGAATTTTTGTTAAAAAAAAAAAAAGTTATAATAAATAAGAGTATATATGTCACTTAAAGATGCTATTTTCTTTCTTAAACATTTTCTGTAATATCTAAAGCAGTCCAGTCACCTCCAAAATCAAGGATAGCGCGACCTTTACTATTGATAGTCAACAAACCTTTAGCTTCGTAAGCAGTAGGGCCTCTAATATCCTTTTCAGTCTTTACTCGCGAAAGACGGAATTCTCTAGCAAGCTCATGTCGAGTTTCGACATCATTCTCTTTGGATGGGGCTTTTGACCATTCCAGAGTTTCGGCTTCGTACTGTTTGATCATAGCTTGGTATTCACTGAAAGCCTCAGTAGTAGGACGAGCCAAAGTTCCGGGGGCCACAGGACCCACACTAATAGATTCATCTTTGGATTGCTTAGTTTTGTCTCCAGAGACAATAGCAGGAAGAGCAGACATATCAACGTATTGTGTCAATTCATTCAAATCTTTGGTAAAGTGAATTTTGCTGGCAACAACAGGATCCAAAAGGGGTGTAATCAAATTCCAAACGGTTGAGAATACCCAAGGAGCTTTGTGAATTAAGCATGAGCCTAACGTTTCAGGATAGTAAGCTTCAAAACATGTAACCAAAAACTTGACGAAATCAAAGTCCTATAAGAAAGTACATTAGGGACGCCCATGTACTTAGGACAGTAACATAATACTTACCATGTTTTTCAAAGTGAAGCCGTCCATGTTGAATACAATACAAGCAGATTCCACAGGTTGATGAACAATCACACGGGAAGTTTCCATAACGTACATTGTCAAAAGCTTAACTACCTCAAACTGCTGGTCCTCTTTCTTGTGAAGCTTTACGTTGATAAAGCTGAGCAAACGCTCAGTTAGACTTTTAATACAAAGACCTTTGTTTATGCTTACCAAATACCACGACCTGCCTTATCTGGGCCACCTAAGTAAGCCTTGCCAGAATTGAGTTGAGTGATGAAGCTATCCCCCATTTCAGGCTTCAACTTGTTGAGCTCGTCACGAATACCGCTTTCACCAAGAGATACAATATCGTCTACTCGCATACTCAAACGCCAACGAAGAGTGTTGACAAGCATGTTGTAAGCAGCATCTAAATCCCATTTACGTGCGCGCAAAAATCGAAGAAGTACAGCATCTGGATTGTCAGTAGCAACCATTCCCCAAAAGGTGTTACGAAGACTGTTACCAGGAATCAAAGGCATCGCTTTTTCGAGAGGAAGTGTCATCCAAGAAGGATCTGTAGTTGTGCCAATAAACAAATCACTAGACTTTTCTTCAACTACTGTCTTTTTCCCGAAACCAAAGTAGCCAGACTTTTTAACGGGGGCAGGTTCTTCTTTCTTCGCCTCAGGTTTGTATTCGGTACCCTTTTGACCAAAGAGTTCGAAAAGGCGACTCCAAAGTTTCTTCAAGTGCTCTTCTTGTGAAGCCGATAGGTTTCCAACATGGCCGGTCAAAGTAACATCAGTAGTGGCAGGAGACATTTTTTTAAATGCTTTCAAAAGTAAACAAAGTAATATAAAAGAAAAGAAAAGAAAACAAAAAAGTTTAGAGCAATTTCTATATATTTATTTAATTTTTAAGTTCAATCTAAAAGTAGTCCTGAAATCTACTGAGAGAAAACGTGTGTGACACAGAACAGAAATGGGGGTTTCAAGCTGAGTGTTATTGAAATCCAAATATGGCAATCCATTTATGATTGCCAAAAAAAAAAAAAAAAAAAAAAAAGGGCTTGTCTTCCCTTTATCTTGCTAATGGCTATTTTGCTTCTATTTTATTTCAAGTGGGTTTATAGGTGTGAAAAGATAGGCCTAAAAATGTCTTGATGAACTGGTTCAGTGATACACCTTTTTTTGTAAAAACTCTCATACCCACATGTATCGAAGGCCAAAATGGTTGATGTTTGTACGAGATTTACCTGTGGGAATTCCACTCTTAATTTAAAACTGCCACAAAAATTAAAGGAATAATTGCCACTTGCCTATTTGTCTCTTTTGACATGACAGAAAAACAAAAGTGAGAAAGTATTACACACTAAAATCAAAGTTCACTTTTGCTAGTTTCAAAAAAATCATAGAAAAATACCGTAAATAAGCAATTGCTGTACCCGTCTATTTTTTTTTTGTCTGTGCTCAAGCGGTGCAAGATTTTCCAAATTCTTTTGTTTAAGTGTAACTCCAATGGAAGACAATACCTTTTTTAGCTGTATAAAAATGACTAATGTTGGTTTCAAGATCCGAAATATTCTTTGAAGTGAAAATCACGTTAATACAAACAATGCGAACGGGGAGTTTTTTTTTATAAAGACAACAAAGCACAAAAAAAAAAAAAATGGCACTAATTGTTGAGAGTGGGAAGAATCGAGGTAGTACATGAGGAGGCACATATCGGTCAACGATTAATCCATTTAAAAATCCGTTTAGGTAATAGATCCTGCATGATTTTCTCTGACTGGATTTGGGTAGATTTCTGTGTTGCATTATAGATCATTTTAATTATATACTCACTTTTGATGAAGGCAACTAAGCAGACATAGCAAGTAATTTTTTAAGACAGTGGTTCTGACTTCTTTACACTTAAATAGTTTAATAGCTTAGCCATAAGAAAAATGCGACAGTTCTTCAGCCTCAATCTGATTGTCTTGCCTTTTTATTTTAAGATCCGTTTTGTTATACTATATGGTTTGGCAAATATTGATTAAAAGTGTACATAACTTGAAAGAAGAAAGCATATGTCATGCGGTAATTAAACCAGAGTTTGTACTGTGTTTATTATTTTCTGCCCACATACTTCTTTTAGAAAGTCTACTGAAAGTAATAAAATGGTTCTAGAAAATGAAAACAGCTAAACCTACTGACAAATAAAAAGAAAACAAAAATAAACAAAAGCTAACTTTTCGAAAGTTTGCTTGTATCAAAAAAAATCAGTGTAATACTCGGCAACACAACGCTAAGTAATATGTTTTCAACTTTAACAATTGCATTACACTACGTTACTATTTTATCTTTAAAAGGATAGTGGTTTGATAGGTTCTTTTTTATAAAGCACTGATTTTATGCAAAAAAAAAAAAAAAAAAAAAAAAAAAAAAAAACTAGATATTAAAATGCATAATATTCACCGAACCTTTTGTTGTAACTCTTGTTTCGCATTACACTCGACATTAAGAAAACGAGCAATAAAATTACCACAGTCTGAACCGGTAAACTTAACTTAATCGAAAAAAGAAAAGAGAAAATCAAGTGTGAACTAGAGAATTAAAAAGAGAAAACATACGTAGTATGTAATTGATGGTTGTTCTCCAACTAAGTTTACTGACAATCAACAGACCAGTGCAAGCACATCAATAAAACGCAGATGGCTGAGCTGAAAATTGTATTGCATTGCTTTAAATTATCTTCTAGTCAATTCAATGTAATGGCAGACCTCTCTAGTAAATTTTCACAATTACTTAAATAAACAGTTTACTGTTAATTTGAATTGGATGGTATTGTAATTTTCAGTTTTGATTCACGTCTAGCGTTTTGGTTCTTTCTAGCTTTTTTTTTTTTTGAAAAAAAATATATAATAAAAAGCATTTATAGTAAGAAATTAACCAAACTACATGGATTTATAAGTCAAATTATTTCAAAACTAACAGTTAAAGATATTATGGTGAAATTCTTGAGACACAGTTTAAAGAATGAGTACTGGAGACTATAAAACTAATTTTTTTTTTTTTTTTGGCACCAGAAGATCTTGAGTAAAGTTGACGGTTTATGTATAGATAGCTGTTGTCTCACCTTTTTTTTTTTTTTTTTTTTTTTTTTTTTTACATTCGATAGAAAGTGTAACCACTCTAACCTTTTTGTATTTTGCCCTTTTTTATACTTCAATTATTTAATTTTTTAAAACCTGTATCTTTACGGGCTGTTTATATATTATGTATTGTAAGTGTTTAGTTTCTCTGATTATTTTTCATTGTTTTAGACATAACCTAAGCTACTTTAATTTCTACATAAAGTATTTACTGTGCAAACCGGCCTTCTCAATGTTGCATCACAAAAAATACTTTTTTCTGCTAGCGGCTCTTTATCTATGAAAAAACCACTTTTGCGATTTGTAAATGTTGAAGTATACAGTGTCACCGGGTTTATCTTTCAGATAAAGAAATAGAAAACGGCATGCAATAAGTCTCTTTAAAGCTAACGCTTGTTTACAAGTTTACGTTATAACTAGGTTTCACCAGCTAATTAGCGATGATGAGACCTAAATACAGGAGGAAAATGTAGCAATTGTATGTATATGCTTAGTGTATTTTTTTTCTAGACTACAGAATAATTGTAGAAATCTGCTTACTTAAGGGGTAACAGAAGCTCGAAAAAAGCGTATTTGATGTGTATTTTGAAGTACAAAGGATAGATTTTTTATGGTCATTTATATTTATATGTACAAAAAACAATTACACTAACGCTTTTGGTTCTTTAAGTTTTTTTTTATGATCGCGTGTAAGATGATAGCAGTCTTTTGCTATTTAAAGTAAAAAGCTGCGGAACTATCGCAAGTGTCTAGCTGGTACGGTCAAACCTATGGAAATTGTTGGTCGTTCCCAAGACAACCCTGGTTGCCTTCGCTTCGGACTCCGAAGTGGTACAAGCTCTCTTATCCACACTTTATTTTCAATAATAATGGAGAACAACAACCGCAACTATTCACTGAAAAACAGGTCACAGCAATCATCGACCAAGTTACAAAACGAGTTAGAGAAATCCAACCGGTAGACTTGGAGCAAAGGATTCAAGGACCACCAATCCCTGACAATATACAAGAACAATTGGACAGTTACAAAACCAAACAATTACAAAAGGCACTCCAACGGTTTAAAAGATCAGATGCTAAATACAACAGTGAAGTTTGGAACGCTTCAGAAGAAGTCAGCCCCAACTTCACACAGAAACTCAAAGGATGGAAAGTGGATTCTCTACACCTCTTTAACACCATTTACAGAAGTACGGAGAATACGAAAATCCAAGCAAGAGCAGCCACAGAGATCTATGAGCAGCTCTAATATGTTACAGAAAGAGGTTGGCAACAAAAAGGTGGGGGCATGGTTAATGAAGCAATTGAAAAGGCCAGAAGATTGGCTGTTCTTGGATATGGAAGTGCAAGATCACAAGAAGACGAAGCCAGAGAGGAAGCTACAAAAGCTATCAAGCTTCCACAGAGTATCAAACATCTGGGGAAACCCTCAGCAAAAGGCAATGAAAAGTATGGTTTTTCACAAGAATTCATTAGAGAGTATAATGAAGCCTCCTATCAACAAGATCTTACATTAAAGTCGACCAAGAACTCAGTTAACCGATCCTTTAACTACAGCAAACGAGAATGGGGGAAGCTATGGATATAACAGAAGAGGAAAGCCTTTTTTACCCTTCCGGGAAAGAATTAGTGAAAAATTATGGGGACATTAGGAGCCCAACCGCGAGTCTCAGCAATCCCAAAACAACAACAACCAATAAAGACAGTCAACAAAGCTGGCTTGATTCAACAGCAAATACCAAATACCTCAACAACTCCGATTCAACATCGATCAACTACAACCACCAAAAATTATTTAATCACACAGGATGGAATTTTACCTGGAGCACATACATTTTTTCAACAAATGGAAACAGATAACAACACATATATGACCATTGTCAGTAATGGATAACGGCTACCGGCTGCAATTTTTTATGGAACCGATACCTTGGAGAACAAAACCATTAAAGTCACCACCAATGGAACAGTCAGCGATAAATGTAGCAGTGGAAAAATTCTTAGAGGCAAGTATTTTTCAAAAATCTACAACACAGGCCGACAATACCTGTCGACTTTTTTCACCGTTCAAGAAAAGACGAAACAAAGACCGATCTTGAGTTACACGAATTTGAACGAGTTTTTACAAGTATAACACTTCAAGATGGAGGGAGTTCCAGCATTACGAGAGATTCTAGAGAAAGAAGATTATATATGCAAAATTGGCTTGAAGGATGCATATGTAGTAGTCGCAATCCATCAAGAGCCTCAGAAATACTTGACCTTCGAACAAGAAGGAATATTCTATAAACATCCCTAGCGTTTGGTCTAAGTGTTACACCTCGGATTTTCTCAAAATTAATTCGATATGCCGCAGAATCACTCAGAGCCAAAAAATTTGATCAATCTATTATCTGGACGACGTTTTCAGACTGGAAAAATCAAAAGAGAAGATGACAAAAACAGCATTGATGACTTGTCGACATTTAGAAGACTTTGGATCCTGATCAACAAGGAAAA
Source organism: Sporodiniella umbellata (assembly GCA_025677835.1). Lineage (NCBI taxonomy): Eukaryota > Fungi > Mucoromycota > Mucoromycetes > Mucorales > Rhizopodaceae > Sporodiniella > Sporodiniella umbellata. The sequence continues at coordinate 6,638 of JAIXMR010000041.1, forward strand.
AGAATGTGTTAGAACCGAAGAATTACAAGAGTACCTTGGATTCCTGTTCAATACGAGAACAATGAAGATATCATTACCTCAAGTAAAGATCAGCAAATTGCTGCAACGTTTACGCCAAGTGGAGAAGGTAACAACCCGATTTGTAGGTGGATTACCATTTACTAGGAAGATGACAGCAGTAATGCCAGCAATTGGCGAAGCTTTGTTTCATATTCGGCACTTATAGAGACATTTATCAAAGAGCTTACATCTGAGCCGTCAAAACTGGGAAGCGAACTGTCCGATATCAAATGGAGGAAATTGGAGATCAAGGTGGGAGATATTTCTAGTGAAAAGAATGGATTACCCTTTCAACAGATGGAATTTAAACCGACAACAGCAATTTAGTAGACGCTTCAGATATAGGATGGGGAGTCTCATTAGAAATCATCGAAACTCAGGATTTTGGAATCAACAAGACAAAGAAAATCAATAAATATACGGAATGACAGCAAATTGTTATGCAATTTTAATGCATTCAAGAAGATTAAAAGACACCACCATTTTTTTATTCAGCGACAACAAAACAACACTCAAATATGTCACAAAAGCAGGAGGAATAGCCTCTTTTCGACCTTCAAGATTTAGCAGTACAAACCAAGACCTGTACAATCAAAATCATCTGAAGATTCATTACCAACATGTACTAGGCATCGAGAATATCAAAGCCGACAAATTGAGCCGAGCAATGAAACGATGTACGAAATGACGATACCACAAAGATGTCGAACAGATTCATAAGATTGGGGCAAGAAGATGAGAATCGATGCATTCGTAGCTTATCACAATCATCAGCTATCAACGTATTGGAGTTACCACCCAGACTTTTGCTGCAAAATGGACGCCTTTCAACAATACTGGAAAAGGAAGGACCTCTACATATTTCCACCTTGGAATTAATACCGAAGGTATTAAAGAGGATAAAACGGACAGACGAAGAACGTGGTTCTAGTGACACCACTTTGGAAGAGCCAATTTTGGTTCCCGATGATTTTAAGAATGAATCACCTGCACAACAATAGTATGGAAGATAACACAAAAAACTGGAGTTTAGTCGCTTAGGATCAGCAACAAGAGGAGACCTCTGTATGAACGAGGATCTTACGACACATCTCAATAAGGCAATTGAACAGTATGAACAAGCATACGAAGGTTATTGGCGCAAATACGCAGATTGGTGAAAAAGAAGGATTATGATGCGAAAGATATGACATACACACACTATTTGGTGGAAACAATCATTTACAATATTCAGCACTCAACGTTTTAGATCAGCAAGCAAGTGTTTTACGTATTCTTTATCCACAACAAAAACTAATTGCAGAAGACACAGATATTGTTCAGTTTCTCAAAGCAAAACGAAGACAAGAAATATCAATTCCTTCAGAAAAGAAATTAGAAACTTGGGATGCAGATATTTTGGTGGAATATATTCTAAAAAAGATGTCTTCATCTGAAGACCTGACTCTATACGACCTACAGCAGAAAAAGATTCTACTGTTATATTTACATACAATGTGGAGACCTCGCAGCGATACAGACCGACTGCAGTATAGAGATGTTCGTTGAAAGTATGATGCCAATAATGAGATCGAAGGAGTTACTCTTTATGTATGAAGACCAAAAGAATCACAACAAAAGTTTATTAAACCGGGTTTATTGCAAGTTCAAGAACGACAAGAATTATGCATAGTTCAAGCCTTGAGGGGGGGGGGTTGGAAAAACCCAGGGATTATAGAAGCACTCTATCAGAAGATCATAGCTTATTTCTTACGTATTCGCAAGAAGGGTCGAAACTAGAAAGGCCTAAGAGTGCTCAGGATACAACTATTATCAACTGGATTAAGGCGCATATGAAGAAAGCTGGACCTCGTTTTCTCTTGGGATGCTTGGCAAAGTATGCAGTCCTCATTTTTCTTTCAAGATTAACCTTGGCGTCGGTAATTTTGTCAAATTGTCCAATATATGTAGAAACAAGACTTTGGTGGTTATCATATTTAGTAATCACCAACACCTAATTCACACATCTAGGTTCAGCTGTTACATAGAACAGCTAGAAAATGTTACTGTCATCTCAATTTAGAATGTTCACCAAGTGTCGACATACACTGTATTGTAACAACTTATCTCCTTTAAATCCGCTTTATATTTCAGTCTTAAAAAGACACCAATAATTATTGAATAAAACATCATCTAATTTTTAGAGTCTCGTTTAACTTCTCATTATTCATATCACTTACAAAAATTGAAAACATTTCAATGGTTCAAGACAAAGGTTGCCAGAGAAGGAGTCTTATGATCAGCTATATAAGTGTCTATTGCTACGAGTTGGGTATTTTTTAATTATCATAATAGCAAGACTAAGTTTTTTTTTTTTTTTTTTTTTTTTTTGAAAAAAATTACCATTTGATAGATCAGACATGTAGGCTTTTTTCACTTAAAAATGTGTGATGGGAGGCTCTTTTTTTTTTATAGATGAACTATAAGTCAATTGAATTTTTTTTAAAAAAAACATTCATGTAAAGTATTGTACTCGAGAAAAAAACATGACAATTCATTTATATTTGTTTGACAATTTGCATAAAAGTCAACCTCATTTAACAATATTGAGTTTTGGTTTTTTTTTTAATTTGATTTATAGTATTTGTTGTTATACAAATAGTTAAAAAAGTAAAAGGTATGTGGGGGTAACACCAAAAGCTTATTTTCTGATGCTTTGAATTGCAGTCAAAAGAGCGTGCTTAGAGTCGTCCATTTCTAGGGACCAGACCATGAAACCGGCCAAGCCTTGGTTTTTCACATAGTCTGCTTTAGCTGTTAGAGATTTAGGGTTATCATATGTTAAGAAAACACTATTTTTGGCGTTGTATGCGTAGGGTGTTTGTGACTGCTCATCCCAGTAGCTAGTCCATCCATTCTTGTTGTCCAAAATACCATTCGAGACAATAGATCTCCATTGATACTCTCCAGTATATCCGGGTACAGCATTAGGGCAAGGATCTGAAGCTAGCTCATCATACTTATCTCCTTGTATGCTCTTGTGTCCGTCTAGCTTGACATACATACCGGATGTTGAAGTGATAGCTTGAGAGGTTTTCAAGGCTTTGCCGTAAAAAGAGACACCAACATGAATTTTGCTTTTAGGAATACCAGCATTGTACCAAAGATCGACTGAAGTTTGTACACCCCAGCCGTGATTTGAACCTCGAAGAGCAGCGTTAGGACCAGCGACGTTGCTCCAAGAACCGCTATATTCATAAGACTAAAGTTGATTGATACAAGTAAGATTAGCTAAACTATTCCCCCTCCCTTTTTTTTTTTACCATGAGATAAAAGTAGTCTACTGTAGAAGCCCATGCAGCATCAAATTTCCTGGTAGCATAACCTCTAGAGTCAGCAAAAGGGTTGTTTGAAGCAGCTACGGTAATGACTTTGTGAGCCTTGGGAAACTTTTTGTCCATCATTTGGCGTAAAGTTTTGATTAAGATTAAGAAGTTGTCTGTATCATTAGGGTTTCTAAAATTAAACAATACAATTTACTTAGGCACACATAAAAGAGTTGAAAAATATTTGTAGTTACCTAGAAGCACAGGAGATACTATTAGGGCTGTTAGGAAACTCTTTTTTTTTAGAAGTCAATTAGTATTTTTGGAGTATTTTTTTAGGTCTATATAAAGCTTACCCCAGTCGAGGTTGACACCGTCAAGCGAAAACTTAGTAATCATGTTAACAATATTCTTGGCAAGAACGTTGCGAGTGAGCTCAGAGTTAAGCAAGGTACTCATATGAATAGAGCCTGACCAACTGTATGAAGTGTTAATTTGCTGAGATTTTTTACTCTTTTTTGATATTCTTACCCTGCAACACTGATACTAACCCCAACGTTGTGCTTGTGGGCTTGTGTAACAACTGATCAATTTGAAAGGTGTAAGCGTTCAGGTCCAGTTTGTGATACATTAATTCCTGTGTAGCAACATACCTGATTTCAAATTATGGCTGTCAAAATTTTTAAGATTGCCCTTCACGTCTGGCTCGGCAAAAGCATAAGCAAGATGGTCTACCTCACCCCACTTTACATTTTTGGGAATATCCCAGTCAAGAACGTATGCTACAATCTTGTGCTTAGGATAACTTTTATCAGAGTTCGTTTTCTTGGGGTTCTTTTTGGCGACTTTTTTGGTTTTACGATTGGTTTTCTTTGTGGTATGCTTAGAGTTGGTTTTCTTGACAGCTTTGAGACTACGGCTATGATGGTGCTTAAAGTGCTTTCCATTACGATTGTGAGATAAGGATTTGGTTTTGTGAGAGGCAGTTGATGCCACGTTAATTAGAAATAGACATAAAAAGAAGACCAATGCTAGTTTATTGTGCATTGTATTTACAAGTTTTTAAAAGAAAAAAAAAAGTTCAGGTAACTCATAGTCTCATTTTATATCTGAATGCGCTTCGCATTGATCTTTTGCAACTGTAAATATACACAATTTGCACAAATTAATTGTTTCATATGAAGCCGAGTAACCAAAAATAGACTTTTCCTCCAAAGAGTTTATTAGGCCAAGAGACATGAGCCAGCTTACTCCGCAGAACGTCTTTTGAACGGTAAACGCTTCCTGTCTTTTGTGGCATTTCTTTTGCGACGTTTCTCTAAGACACGGTCTACAGCCTTGTCCCCCATCTTTTGATATCTATCCATCAATTCGAGTTTGCGCTTTTCAGCTATCGTTAAAAAAAATTATTCAAAAAATAAGAAAAAAAAAACAGGAGGTTAGTACAAGTCGACTGCTATTAATATATGCTTTACACTTTTTCAAGAAAAAAGGTTTTTTTCCTTGTTTCACCAGTTCTGATTCTTGTTTTTTCCTTTCACGTATCAGGCTTTGTTTTCTCTTCTTATCTTCATCTGTCTTTTCCGCGGATGTCTAACCAATGCATAATTTAATAACTTAAATGAAATAATTATGATCAACACAGTAGTTGTTTTACCATTTTTATCAGCATTGCTTTCAAGTTTTCTTGCGTTTCAGCGTCTCTCTCTTTCTTTATACGCTTTTTGAGCATTTCCATTTCAGATTTATTGTATTCTTTTAGAAAACCGTAAGATTTTTCATACAGGTCTTGATTGAAGTTTCCAGAAAGTTTGTCGAATCTTGGGTCTCTTCGTTTCTACTCGCAAAAATTAAACCAAGGTACATAGTTGTTTTTTAGTACCTCTGATTGTAGTGACACAACAGTTCTAAGTCGGCCAACTGCTTTTTTAGAAGACATTTCCATTGGTCTAAAGTACAATAAGTGCTCTTTTTCCAAAGAGAAGTTTTTGATTTTTCTTCTACCTATGCTTGTTTTCTCTTTTCATATCTTCTTTGGATAGCTTTGATTTGTTTTTCAACTTTATTTTCCCAGCTGCACTTTGAACGTCTTTCAAAATCTGATCTTTGGATAACTTTTTTTTTTTCCCTTGATCATTTGATTCCAACTTTCCGTTGATTTCCGCAAGTTGTTCAAAAGAAACATGTGCGAGATCTATTATTATTAATTAAGCAAATTCTCTTGGGTTTAGTTGTAGCTTCAAGGCAAATTTACGTCTTTTAGCTTTTGCTAATCGCTCAGACATCTCTTCCTCATGTTCGCTGTCTTTTTCTTGCTACAGGAGAAGAGGTATTAGAACAAACGAAATTGTTTCGTCTTTCTTTTACGCTATCGTGTTCGCTTTCACTAAACTCCTGCTGGCTCTCTTCACTGCTCATGAATTCTTGTTCAGAGTCATTACTGGCAAACTTTTTTGACATTTCTATACTTAAAAAAGGGCACAAACAATTCAAACCAAAAGCCACATTAGCCAACAGAAAATCAGTATGCGTTTCCAAGGCAATTTTAAACTCTGTTTTCCGTTGTCCAATGAAAATTTATATTTTTGGCTGTTATTGGTACACATTATACGAAAAATGGTGTTCCTAGCTGCTATGGTCAAGCACTACTCACCTTAAAGTCTCAAAAGACATAGTTTACTTGCAACATTTAGTTTTTGACAACCGTGCTAAGAAAAAACAGAAAGCCGGCGTTTTTTTTATCTAAAACTGTTAAGCATTTTCAACTCCTGTCCAGACTGTTTGCCAGATATGGGACTGCTTGAGTTGAATTTGCAACAGCATTATAAGTATATTTGGTTATGTGTATGCACGTTACAATTCGATTAAAGCTATTATTTCAAAAGGTTTTTTGATTATTGATTTTTATTTAATACAGTGTAGTATTGAGCTTGTAAAAATACATAAAAGCATAGATTCTAGCGAATAAATAAAGAGTTGTTTTCTTGACAAAACAAGTTTTTCCTTTTTTCTTCGAGCTCGGATTGCAAGAAAAGTATGATTTCTTTGTCTTGCCGCATTCTCAAAAGTCGAAGGATAAATTGGATAGGCAATTTTCCAGAATTTGCGTCCTCTTTTATAGTTTTGCTCTTTTTATCAGTATACAAACAGAAATCTGACAATTTTTGGATTTTGGAGGTGGTTTGAGTATTTGAACACAGGCCAGTTTTTTGAGTCTTTTGATACAGAGAAATTAGATGCTCAGTGCTTGAATGATAGGCTGAGTGTAAGGATTGGAGAGAATGGTATTCGTTACATTCGAGACTTTCTAAGGGAATAGCGTCTCCGTCTTCTCCACCGTTAAACAGTATTTTTAAAAGCTATTTAAGAATTGTTATTCGAAACCGTTTTTTTCTGGTTGCGCAAAAACTTGCCTCTATCCATTTGAACACTACATCCAGCTCAAAAGTATTTAGGGGTACCATGTTGGATATGTATTTTGACAAAGGGGGTAGCAGAAAATTTTCCATTATTAACAGTATCCGTTTCCATACATACATAACTATTGAATTCATCACAGGCTTAGGCAGGTTTGTACATAAGATATTAAAGTTTTCTTCCAAGAAACTAATCAGAGGATATATAGCTTCTTCACACTTCTCAATAGTAGAGTATTTTCTATTACTTGTAGCTGTTATACCAAATGAGTGAAATAAGTGATTATTTCTACATAGTACTTTTGCGATATTTGAGCGGGACAAGTAATGAGTAATACATGGCATAAGCTATAATGAAGCAAGAAATTATCAGTTTAGTGTCCTTTTTTTTTTTTTTACTGATGTACATATATATATATATATATATATATATATATGAGTCTGTATACACACCTTATCTAAAGAGCTACTCACAAGATCGCTATATATTCTTTGTAAAGAGCTTGTTGTCTTTTTGAACCAAAACTCAATATTATCTTCTTCTCCCAGTAAGCAAATTCTGAGCGTAATTGTACCATGAGGGTACAGTGGTAGCTGAATTTCATGGACTAGACAGTCATCAAATAGGTCTTGCGAAAGCTTAAACCAGACGCTACCATACTCTTCGTCAACACCCATTGAGTCTTCACTATATACTATAGCCAATGCATCCAAGAACCTATCTTGTGTTTTAATACTAACCTCATCATTCCATCGAGGATTAAGAGATTGGGAAACAGTCTTGGTTTTGAAGTGTTCTTTGCCATTGATTTCCAGGACAACGTAATGATTACTCGTTTTATTGTTGCTTAAGGGATGCAAATCGTTGGAGCATACTAATTCAACAGAATAAAAGAGATCTGACACCTGATGATTCTTCTTTTTGGTGGGTAAACTAGCTTTCATATGTTCTCCTAGCTTGTCGCCTTTTATGGAATTATAGAGCTTTTCTAGTTTACAACGGAAACGTACTATGCTGTTTAGTTTAATACATATCTAGACGCTTAAATTAGCAAAAAAAAATTTCAGCTTCTTTATCTCAAGTTACCTCTGGTTGTATATTTATGTCTGTTTTTTCTTCCCTTTCTGATCTTTTATTGCCTATCATTTGTAGTTTTGATAGATCGAAAAAAGAGCTTATATGAGTTTCTTGATTTTTCAAGTTATATAAGGTCGCATCTTTTATATTCTCTTCAATAAACTCCTTTATATATCCGCAGTAGTTTTCTATAGTTTCACATGCTGCTTTTAGTAAACGGGTCTGAAATAAACAGTAATGATCGTAATTTGGCCAGTGTAAATTGACCAAGAACTGGGTAGATTGTTCAAGTATAGAAAAGACTTCAGTAAGTGTACAGTAGTCGATTGTCTGATGCCCATAAACTACGGATGTCTCAAAATCAGCCTTATTTTGCATAGAGTTACTAGACTGATGAAGCCAGCGCTTGATATGAGGCATAAACCAGGATTCAATTTTCAAAGTGTTTTTGCTTTCTGGAGTGCTATATGTATGATAGAGTTTGTTTAAACTGGAGACAGCATAATAAAGGTCGAGCACAGCATCCAAAGAGCACTCTTGTGTGCTATAAAAAAGAGACCAATTTTCCATTTCGAGAGCAAGATAAGGAAGCTTAGCACTCATAATGACACTCATTACTGAGAGTGTACTTAGGATACACAGCTTATTCATTCCTCGGTTGATTAACAAATCAAACTCAGAGCACAATGAGTTGACCATGACAATCAGATTAGAAAGGTCACTTTTTTCTTCTTTACACGTTTGTTCTATATATTGCCACCGCTTCACAGCTGCACTCTGTTATGTTTTAACAAAAAAATTGGAATACAGTTAGTTCCAAATAAAAAACGAAAAAAGAACACGATTACTAGGTTAGTTTTTGTGTCTTACTTTTATAGCCTCCTCTAGTTGTAAAACGTCCTTGGACAATTCTAAAGGTACCCCCAACTGCATACATATTTTGCTTAATTTTTCTAAAAGTTCTATTACTTCTTCTACTGTGGATAAGTACCTAAACCGAAGAGTATTAAGATATAGTCAATCTATATGTTTTTAAAGTTACACTATATTCCAATACTCGGATAATTTACTAGCCAACACATGTAAGAGAGCATTGTTTAACCCTATTAAAACACGTTTCAAAAAACTAAACTGCATGCACCGAACAAAGAGTTAAAATGATAAGAGCTAAAAAAAAAAACTTTGTATGACATAGCTTACATCTGTTTCTTCCCAGTTGTTTAAAGAGTGCTCTTCCAGCACTTTTTCTAAAAGCTCGATAGTTTTTTGAGTCTCTTCTATATGTATCTTGTTCAAACTTAAAACCGATTTGACAGAACTCAAGCGCATTGTCACATAAAAAGGCCATGATAGTCTCCAAGTCTCCCAACACTCATTCAACAATTCTTCAGATTCTAAAGATAGCAAGTGACTAGGCCGCAGCTTCATATAGCTATTATAGTCTACACAGATGTTCATTAGGTATCGAAAGTAGGTTTTCGGATCTGGAGGAATAAAAAGGAATGAGTCTTTTGTGATAGACAAAATAGACTACAAAGAAAAACAATCAATCAACAATATGCTTTTTTCAAAACACTTACTGAAACGGAAGAGATAGAGCTTGATCTGGCTCTTTTGAACACGTCTATTTTTCCAAAAAGATCTTCTTTTTGTAAATTAGCAGAAAGTTTTGGATTTAAAAGAATGATAGAGTTCATTTTTTCTGTAAGTTGCTTAATCTCTGTTTGTTGCCAGTGTTCATAAGCTTCTTTAGTAAGAAAATGATCACGTTTGTCAAAAAGAGAGTGATGGGAATTGATACTATGAATACAGTTCTTAAGATCGTAAAAGAAAGCCTAAAAAAAATCAGTAAAAGCCTAAGGTCCCTTTTTTCTTCTCTCAAGAAAATGGAGCTCTATATGATTTCCTTTACTGTTTCTGTACATAAGGGTATAAGATCGCTTAGGTTATCTTGATGCTCTCGACTATCTATGTTAAATATTTCTTGCAGATGAACAATTATGGGGAATTTTTCGAGCGGGCAAGGCGCAGGAGAGAAACTAGTTCTCTTTTGGGATTTCTTTTGTATTTGCTCCAACAGCTCTTGTGTCACTAATGACGGCGATTCATTTTGTAATGTTTGGAGTAGAAGGTCCGTAAAAATAGTGCTCTCTGTTGAGCGATTTGCCTGTAAAAATAGGTTGACTATATCGTTCATTGTTTTACTTCGATTTTCTTCTAGATCCGTAAGTAATTGTCGTCCTACTGTTCGAGTAGCAGAAATATCATCTAATTCTTGTATCTGATGAGTTAAGCTCTTGATAACGCTGCTTGGTAGTCGATCCCGTTTGATTGCGTCAAATAGATGAGAATAAAATGATGTACGCTTTTTGGTTTTTTTTGACTGTTCAATCCATGCTAAAATGGCGCATCTTAAAACGTAGCTATATAGTGTAGTGGGCTTAATAGATCGCTTTGATTCTCTCTTATTGTTTGTTGCGGATCCTCTTTTGATAGACGTACAAATAGAATCTGTCGTTGTAGAGTAGCATCTCATTTGAATTTTAGAAAAGAGAAAGAGCCAGAAAAAAAAAGCAGAAATAGGTTTATTTCTTTATTGTTTTAAAGACTCTCCCTGAGCTTAAGGGATAATTATCTTGTTTATAAATAGCAGAGAAAACAAAAACAAACCAAAAAAAAAATACTGTATAAAATAGGAATGTATACAGTTTTACGATGATCGCTGTATAAACTTTATCCAAAATAAATGTTGAGGTTGATGAGGAAGACTTGCTAGTATTTGCACATTGTACAGATTCATATGCCATCTATCTCAATAAAGCCAAAAGCTTTTGTATTGACTAAGTATGGTACCAACTGTGAAATGTTAATAAAAAAAAATACATTAAGAGAGAATTTTCTCCCTGCATCTCGGTGAAAAGTTTTTTTTTAAAAAAAAAAACACAAAAACAAAGGGGGAAGAGGAGTGAGAGAGGAGAAGATACGATTCTCCTTTCTTTAACGGATTTTTTCTACCAGTAGCGTTTATAGCTTTTGTTGGTACAAAAGCTTATCGCACTGTAAAAAAAAAAAGATTCTAAAAGATACACTAAAAACGGAATCAACCTTTATTTTGATAGTGTATATCTTTATAAATAGTGAGAATGGCTCTTCTCTAGATAAGAAAATGCATGTAGAGCAGTACACAAAGAAACTGTTAATCATTATTCGCTACTTGACAGGCGCTTTTATCTGAATTGATTTCCCACGTTGGGCTGCCCATTCTGAACAAGCTTTACTTTGTTGTTCGCATAAAGTGAGTAAAACATGTCTTTCTACCATATAGGTAATCGATTCCCAATCGTCAATCCAGTGACATTCTTTCATCTCAAACACAGAAAGGTTAGGACAATAATGAGCATACACATGAACGCTTTTATTTGTCAGACGGTAGCAGTCATTAACCGAGATTCTTTCGAGCGCATTACCTCGATATTTGGCCAAAAGCAAGAGACAGTCATCTGTGATGTCGCAGCCTGCGAGACCCAATACAGAGATTTGGGTATATTTGGCTACCAGTCCTATGGATTGAATCGTGATCTTCTCTCGGTCACGTACCCGGCCAACATTTAAATGATGGAGCTCTGGGCAAAGTCTTGCTACAGCTTTGATAGAGAGGTCAGAAATTTTCCCGCAGGCTCTGAGATCCAGATGTTTGAGTTTGGGACAGTTTCGTGCGGTATCCAACATGGACTCATCCGTCAGATGGCAACATCCAGCCAAGGAAAGATATGTTAGGTTACAGAGATTTTGATTCTGAACCAAACACTGAAGCGACTTGTCCAAAAGATTGTCACAGATGTAAAATTCGAGTTTTTCAGCTCGTGTAAGAAACGGTGCAATCTGCTGTAGTGATCGATTGATGGAGCTTTCTTTGACTTTCCACAGACTGAGGGACCGAATTGCATTTCGATATTGATCGTGGTGGCTATAGATTGAATCTACATGTACACGCTTAGCACAGCTACCGACATTCTCGAGACTAGTACATGGTGTAGAGTATTTGTTGGAAAAAAGAGTCATCCATTGTGCATACTCTTCCTGCATATGAAACGTCTTTTCAATCGGCGCATTAGCCACCACAGAAACGAACTTTTGAAATGCTTCTAACCCAAGAGCGCTTTCTTCAAAGCTGACTGATCTCCACAGACAACGGAAAGCACAATCATGCCAAAGCGAATTAACTAAAAGGCACTGATATATGTCTTTCCAAGGTTTTTTTTTGTCTTCTTCTGATGGGGTCAGGTACTGTATTATATTCCCGACAATTTCGGGCAATTTCAAAGCAAGGTGTGTCACGATATTTGTTGGAGGTTTAATCGAGTTGTAGCTGGTATACATTGACGCGATGATTATTTGAAGGAGAGAAAAAGCGAAAAGAAGAAGAAGAAAAAAAAAAGAAAGATACGGAAATATAATATTATTGGAAAATATTAAGAACAATACTGATCATAATAATGGCACCAAAAAAATTTATTTTCCTATACAAAAATAAGCAGTGGATTTTATGATAGTCTATATAGCTGGCGTTCCTCAAATCGAATGGGTACAATCATCAAGTCTCTAATTCCCTGTATCTGTTCTTTGCTTAGTTTGCATTCGTTTTCAACATATCCTTCAATAGATCCGTATTTATCTTTCACAAGGCGAATGGTTTCTTTCATGGCAAAGCAGCTTTTTTTTTAAAAAAAAAAAAAAAAAGAAATCAGACATAATTTAGTGACACATATATTTAAAACTTACGGTGCAGACATCACCATAAGCACATCGTTCATTTGAACACCTAGCATCTTGGCTTTTTTCTCTAATTCTTCATTGGGCTCTATGTAATATGATTGAGTAAATGCCTCCCAAAACAAGAATCTTACCCCAATATCCAAGGTTACTGAGAGCGTATTCATTAGCAATAATTTCTTCATCTACACCGCATAACCCTAAAAGAAGCATTCCAAAAATCCCTGTACGGTCCTTCCCAGCTGTACAGTGTACAATAATAGACTTTGTGGAGCTTATAGAATGATTATCTAGTAGATGCAAAAACACTTTTCGATATTGTTCTGCGCCTTTCTCCATAATGACGGCATAGACCTTAGGGAATCCTTTTGGTCCTTCAAAATAACCTTTCCAGCGCGAGGCCATTGCCTCTGGAGAATAGTCTGCTTTGGTAAACATGGCTGAAGGGTAGTGAGTTAATCCTTTTACGGGCCTTTTTAGCGAAATATTAGTGTGAGCAATAACTAAAATCGTATTATTTGACATACGGCATTTGACCCTGTCTCTCTATTTCAGGATCGGAACGAAAGTCAAAGGCTGCAATCACATTTAATCGCTCCAAAACTCGTATTCCCTTGGTTGTTAGATTAACTAAACTAGACCGGAAAAGCTAATAAGTAATAGTTGTCTTTAAATTTCCCCTTGAAAAAATTCGCTTCGTTTTGTATGTATGTATGTATGTGTGTATATATGCGTGAGTACCTACTGTCCACATCTAAACACAATTCTTTCTCTAATGTAACCGCTTCCGTCCTTAAGTGGCCAACCACCAATATCTCTAAAATTTTTGACACCTTCTACATCAATCCAGCGGGGAATTACCAAGCCCACATGCTGGCCCATAGACTGCGCTTTTCTGTAGGCATTTTTTTCATGTTTTTTAAAATGATCAATGATGACCTCAGTTAATTCTTGTTCATGACCTTCAAAGTCGTGAGTCATATTGGGTAGCATCATCAGCGTGTGGTTGGAAATCTTATTAGCGTACATGGCTGCATGGTAAACAGGCACAATCTGTATTTGATTCCGTCAACATCAAATTATCAAACATATTTTACCTTATCCTCAATTGCATGGATGGTCAAAACGCATGTTGTTTTGGGCATTTTTATCACTAACAGTATATCAGTCATTCGTATCTGTCTCTTGTATTTATACCATGCGAGTTATCCCATGCTGTATATATGTCTAGTGCTTTTTGGGAAGTTTGGATGGATTGGAGCTCCTCTTTCTGGTAGACTTTCCAAGAAAATGACCCCTGAAAAAGATGATGAGACTATATAAAAACAATCTCACCTTTTTACCTTATTTTTTAAATCTTCTTTCATTTCGTTTGATATCAAACATTCATCTTTAGTATAGAAAGGTGTCGATATGTTGACATAGTGTTCTAAAGGCCTATCACATGTTGTAGCGTATTTCAACCCACTCAAAGACCCTAAAATGATGCTTAGTAACACAAAAAAAAAGAAAGGTGTTTTCCTTTCTATTTACCGCGATTGAAACCAATAATGGCATAAATCGTATAGCCAAGAGATTCAAAATGGCGAGCTACGTGATGAATGTCCTCTGTGTCTTCCTAGTCAAAAAGTGAATAAAAAGTTTTGTTTTTTTTTTAAAAAAAAAAAAAATAAAAGCTTTACTGCTATGTGGTCCAGTCCAGGGTTTCCACTGCTATCTCCATTACCGTGAAAATCAAAACGAAAACTAGAATATGGCAGCTGTTTTGCCAATGTTTTTTGATATAGCGCATTCTTATGCCCTTTACATTTTATATAAGAAATGTCATTACGTTACTCCGAATCTGTTTTCCCACCCTGCTCTCCATGGACTATCAACACAAGTCTTTTATCTTCTTCGGATTTAGTTTCCAAAATGCCAACAAGTTTTTGCTGGTCTTTCTGAATATTGATACGTGACATTCTGTTCAAATAACCGAAACAAAAACAATTTTTAAATAAATAAAAATGATGAAATACATTCTAACTGTTAATAAAGTTACACTCAAAACGATCATTACACCAAATATAGGTCACATGCTGCTAAAAACTAAGTATACGGGCGATAGCTATCAAGGTAGGGGCTTTGTTAGAAAAACCACGTTTTTATGTTTAGATTACAATGTATATATGACTACAGTCAATGTCTGGCTTTCATGAAATAATTTCAGTTTTCGTTTTTTACCATATTCTATGCCATAAATTTCAGTAGTCTTCTATAGGTCGTAGGGCTGTTTATTTTTTCAAAACACACCGGACCTTTGTACTAGGATATGCAACTTCAAACCACGTCACCTGTTTTATTTTTGTTGGTATGATTATCGGGAAGGGGAAAAGAAAAGACGTACAGATCAGACCATCAAACCAAGGATATTGAATTGGTAGAGCATGTATATTTAAAAACCCTGAAAGAGAGAACTACACGTCTGGCCAAGATTGTTTATGTCAAATAGTGAAGTAAATTCAGCAATAAGAAATTGGTATAAAACGCCATTGTGAAGCTATGTCAAATTTGAATTTAGCCAAGAAGCTATCGAGTACCTTACTTATGAAAAGTTTAGTGTTTAAAGTCTTAAGAGCAAAGCCTAAAGATTTGTATTTGTAAAAGGCTAGTACAGTTTTAGCACTCTATAAAATAAGAAAAATGCTTTGTATCCGTGTTTCCATAGAATGAAGCAACTTAACTACCCAAGACAGCGTTTTACGTTTAGGAAAAAAAATACGGGGGGTTTTTTTTTTTCTAATATCTGAATATATATTTATTGATCGCTCATCAATAATTTTTGATACCAAAAATACCACTGGTACCCTTTTGTTTTAGCAAAAACGGTAGATAAAGTGAAGAAACCAAAGTCTGGACAAACCTGTCCTTGCCTAAAAGTGACGGTTTTTTTTTTTCGAAAAAAAAAAAAAAAAAAAAAAATATACACCTACTTGAGTTTGGATAAACACTGCCTTTGTCAATCACCATGCCCACATTTCTTGTACAATTTGCACAGGTATACTTTAGACTGTAGAAAATAAAAAGCCATACAAAAAAAAAGTATTCATTTTTTTAATTAAAAAATAAACAGTTTCATGAAGAGTTTCGACTCCCAGAATTGCTTGCTCTTGCCGATTTAGAAAGAGTGAAGATCGGCTATGAAATAAATGATTATCGCTTAGATGTAAGAAGAGTTTCTTTTTTTGGATCCTTTTAAGCCTGTACTGAACTCCTTTTTCGCTTTCTTATTTTTAGAATCCTTTTTTCAAGGTCGAGTTAGATTCAGCCAAAGAAGCACAAAAGCTGATTCAACGTGCAATTTTGATAAAGTGAGATAGTGAAAAAGTGTAGCCTTTGTACTCATTTGTTTTTGCTAGAAATATTTTTGAACTTTGGGGAGAAGGCAAAACTTACGAGGATGTACACACACAGATCAAAGAAAACCCCGAGCGTTGGGACGATTATATGACTTGCTCTTTTAAATTTGTGGTCTCTGCCTTTGGATCTACAATCAGTGCCAAAGAGCAATTGAGCAAAATCAACTCATTCTCATATCTTCGGTTTCAAGGTCCTATTGATATGAAAAAACCGGATGCACAATTTCATGTATTGGAGGATTATGGGTGCGAAAATGCGAACGCCAACACTGTACCAGTAACAGAGCCTATTTTGGTGTACATGGGAAAATTGGTAAAAAAAAAAAAAAAAAAGAAAAAGAGGTTTTTTTGTACGTGGTGTCAAAGAGAAGTTATTGATGTGCAAAGTAATAGGTGGCTACAGGCAGTAGAGAGTTAGTAAATCGATACAACCTGAAGAAAAGAAAGTATTTGGGCACAACGTCAATGGATGCCGAGCTTTCTCTGGTCATGGCTAACCAAGCGTTAGCGGCCCCAGGAAAGCTTGTATATGACCCTTTTGTAGGCACAGGTAGTTTTTTGTTTACCTGTGCACATTTTGGAGCCTATACGTTGGGATCTGATATTGATGGCCGACAGATTCGAGGTAAAGGAAAATCAGGGATTCATTCAAATGTGGCACAATACAATTTGCAAGGACGTGTATTGGATACGCTTGTATTTGATGTATGTCATAGCCCCTGGCGCTCACATGAATGGATTGATGCAATTGTGACAGATCCGCCTTACGGGGTACGTGCAGGAGCCAAGACATTAGGACGCAACGATGGCAAGGAGCTTGCGTTACGTACCTACGATGGCGTACCTATGCATACACGCGAAGATTACTATCCACCTACAAAGCCTTACGAAATGTCTGAAGTGTTAGATGATCTCTTACGTTTTGCAGCGCAACATCTTGTGGTAGGTGGCCGTTTAGTATACTGGCTGCCCACAGTTGTAGACGACTATTCAATTACAGATCTTCCTGAACATCCCTGTATGACGCTTATCTCTAACAGTGAGCAGAACTTTGGCCAGTGGTCTCGTCGACTGATTACGATGAAAAAGCACTGTAAATGGAATAGAGAAGAGAGTTTGAGTGATGCCCAAAAACAAGAGATTATAGAACAAGGCAAAGAAGATCCAAAAAGACCGGGCCATTTCTTATTTCGCGAAAAGGTAAATTTAATCAGTCTTTCTTTTTATTTCACTCACTAAACTCTTTTGATAGTATTTTAACTTTGGTCGCCCTTAACCCTCTTATACATATATAGAGAAAAAAAGAATAAATAGACTTTATATTTAAAGAAAAATGTAAATAAACAAAAAAAAGTACAGTGTCTCCATTTTCAATTCAGACACTTGTTCGTTTAAATATATCTCCCAAAATGAAATGAAGCGTTAAATCAATTAAACGAAATATGAGCATAACATTAATCCCTCCAACCAGGTCTCTTTTACTTTGGAGCAATTTAACTTTATACACAAAGGCATTTTTAGCTCTGAGAAAAAAATGTTTATATTACAGTTCAAAGCTTTGTTATAACTATTGCTTTGACATTTCATTTTGTTTTAGGAAAATTAATTAAGCGGATGAGTTCATAAAATGAAAATGCAGATTCCAGTTTTTTTCTTCTCCTTTTGGAAAATCGCCCATTCACTCCTTTAGGAAATAATCCCCTTTAAATATGTGATCGTTTTAATCCTACAAACCAAAAATAAAAAAAAGCTCCTTCGGACTGACCTATTGAGTTAGTCTCGAAAAGAGGAGAAGAGTTCCTTATTTGTCCTTTTGAACTATATTTACTTGGCCTGCTGCGTATAGTATGAAGACTCAGCTGTACCTTGAACTGAGCGATAATACTATTACTGGTAGCTTTTTTTAAAGCTAATTTGGTCATTCTTAACCTTAGCATTAGCGATGCTAGCTTAAAAAGCGGCGCCCAAATCAAGAAAAAAAAACAGGAAGCGTTTCTGTTGTACAGTAATTTTTGTAGACTTACTTTGAGTGAATAACTACGATCTCTTGAACCATGTTAATTGAAACCAGTTTCATTAATGTAAACGGGTGATTCTCAGTAAATTTGTACCACTCAACTATTGCTTTACTACGGCCTTTTGTCTCACATTATAGTGTTAGCTATTTTTTTTAAAAAAAAATAGCATGAAACTCCCCACTAGTTAATTAAGAGCCTACTTTGTTTTACTTTTTTGTTTTTTTTTGAAAAAAAAAACAGTCTTTCAGAAACCCTATTGTCACAAGTAGTTATTTGATTTTGTGTATACTATAAGCTTTTTGTTTTTTGTTTCCCCCCCCCCGTTTTTTTTTTTGGCTTTCTACCGATTTTTTGCCCAAAAAAAAAGGTGTGACTAGTATGGCTGTGTTTGATAAAGGCAGACAATTGAGGGCTACTTCAACTTGATCAAAGATATTTTTGCTACCAGTCAATAGACTTGACTGAGGCACATAAAGTGGTAAAGAGGAATATATGTTGCTACCGCTTTGTTTTTGTTTGAAGGAATCGAATCTTAGTGTTTAGTATGAAAAACCAATGAAGAGAACCTCATAGAGTACCAAAAGAAAATTTTTACTGTATGGAAAGGTTTTTTTTTTGCCTTGAATGGATTCAAAAGATAGCGTCAGTAGCTGTGTATTTGCAATTTTTAAAAGGTTCTCAATATATATCTACCTAACAATAACATTACAGTATTCTTTGTTTTGGTCAATTGACTGTTACAGGTTCAGCAAACATGAATGCGTTGGATAGGCCCCCATCTCCAAAGTATGTGAGAAATGAGGGTCAGCATCATTTGGAGAAGGCGACTCTATTTCTAATGTCCATGCTGTTTTTGGAAATGGTGCTTGCACATTTAAATTTTCAATCACCCACTTTGCATACAAATAAGAAATGCATAAGAGGATACAGAGCTGAACAAACCAATTTGGGTCTAACCAGTCCACTAATATTTGAATTCTTCATAACCAGCAGAAGCGATTCCACCATGGCGGCATGCTCCGTTCTGAGCCAAAGCCAGTCAGTTTTGGTCGAATAATGCTATCACTTTATGTTACATTTGGGGGACGTTGTATTAACTTTGCCATCCTTAGTATTGTCCGCTATTTTTTTGTTTTTGTTTTTAGTATTCAATATAGCTTTCCTAGCAAAGATCTTGTATTGCCAAGGGCCGATGGATTTAACTTGAAATTTTTAGAAACAAGCTTAACTTTTTTTTTTTAAGACTCTCCCACCTCCTGCACCAAACCACTTGCTTTCAGACACGGGTAGTTATCATAGCGGTACGATAGGCTCGAAAAAATATGTTTGTTATACTTCAAAAGACGGAAATATGTCTGCTGTCGATTTGGAAGGCCTTTTCTCATTACCAAGCTACACCAGAAAGTCTCGAAATATATACAGTTGGATTACTAACCGCATAATTTTCTTTCTTGCACGACATTACACTATAAATCAGCGAAATGACTACGAAAATTAAAACCCAATCGACATGAATTTTTTTTCAAGCGCGGTCAAGTACAACCGTGTACAAAAAGATATCCTTTGAAAGGGTGCTTGATAAAAAAATTGATTACAGGCCTAGTATATGAAAACCAAAAAAAAAAAAAAAAAAAAAAAGTAAGAAACAAAACAGAAAAAAAGTTCTTCTTTTTTCACTCGAATAAAAAAAATACTCTTATTGCGACGGCGATATTTGGGTAAGAAGCTATTACAGTTAAAGTTAAAAACCCTTTTGAAAAAACATAAAGACGATGTCATTGTTGTTTTTTATTGTATTTGCAGGGTTTGTTTTCAGATGAAAAAAAAAAGCTTATGAAATCGAAATTTGTTTGGTGTTTCATAGAATTCTTTTTGGTGAACACAAAAAGAGAAACTTCAAGTTACTCTCATCATGAGAAAGCGAGTCTTTGATTATTAAGTTTGAATACATCCGTTTTCTTGTCATTTAAAGGGCATGCAACTATTTACCTTGAGGAAACGCAAAACGGATAACCTTTCCATTGCTTTCTTTTCTCAAAGAAGCTATTATCTGTAAAAAGCATGTTTAGGCACTGTTAGAATACAGCTGTATAAAAGGTATTGCTTCAAGTTATATGGGGTAAAGAGAAAGGGTTACACACCCAGCTTGGCCCAGTATCACATCAGCCTTATGAAATCTATATCGCCGTCAGTAGAAGCAGTCCACTTGATCTGTTACTCATAGGCGGTAAAAGATGTTTGGTATTATACAAAGACCTAGCGGATTAATACAATGTGGTATTGGCTGTTATAGTGAGAAAGGGTCTAGTGAGCAAGCTTTTCTCGAAAGCTCACCAAAAGCAAACAGGGTGTTTCAGAAGTAGTTATAAATAAATATATCACTTTTTCTTTTTTTTTTTTCCCTGAAAAACAGCTTAGTGTTCATAGCTACTCTTTTTAGTAAGCCCCAATTACAAAAATAAAAGCAGAAATCACCGCCAAAAAAAAAAAAAAAAAAAAGGGTAAAATTATTAGTGCTGTTATTTATATACTATTGTTACTGTTAAAGGATATGACATATATATATGAATGTGTGTATTTTAAAGAGAATGATATGAAAGTAAATGAAAGGGGCGGAGAAGTGAATATACAAAGAGAGAAAAGAGAATATACAGAAGGGCTAGGAGGAGATTAATGTTGTTATTCAGGAAGAGGAGGTAATTTTGTACGTGGGGGAGGTAACTGGGGTGGAATGATGGTTTCCCAATCGGGTATTTCAGCCAATGATTTTCTTTGAGGAACGACTATAGATTTTTTGTAGAGAGGTGGATCAGGCAAAGGTAGACTGTGGTGTTTGTTTCTAGAAAGCACTTGATAATTGTCAGCCAAGGTGAGATGAGTGAGTAGATGGGGAGTGAAGGAGCCATGGAAGCCGAGCTTGATACAACCCACAATCTTTTTCATGCGTTCTAGCCATAGTTTCATTTGGTCTACCGACGGGCAACGGATATACCATTTTGACTGGGCCTTTCTTAATTCAATCACGTAACCTTTTTTAAACTCTTCCGTCACAAATACGCAGGTATTTTCTGTTAGCTCAAATTGCTCCCGGATAGGTTGTGAGGGTTTGGAAGATTTAAAGATATAGACTGTGCGATCTGTCAAAACGCAAAATCGTTTTTTCCATGCTTTAGCAAACGCAAAGTGAGGTGGCTCATATTTATATAGCCAATCTGAGCAAATTCCGTATTCTACCGCGTCTTTTACGTCTTTGGTTGTTTGGCTCTGTCGAAGTTCTTTGTCATAAAGCGCTTTTAAAGAAAAGATGTTGTTTTAGTTTATTTGCTTTTTTTTTTCCGTGTACTTTTGAGTATATCTTACAATAACTGAACAGATCCTCTTCAAAGCTAGCAACGCTTAATCTTTGTGTAGATGTGCTGGCTGAAGTGGCTGTAGTGGCTGTAGAAGCAACTGAGTGTCGAAATGTATCTTTGTTTGTCGTTTCGGGACATTTGGTAGCATAGTCCATGATAATTGTGGGCGATTCTTCTATAAAAGAAGAACTATACATTTTCATATAACACAAAATAATTATGTGTAGAAGAAAAAAGGAAAATTGTAAATGGACGAGTTCAGTTTTTAAATTAAATTATTGTCTGGGATCAAGTGACAAAGGGTGTAACCATTTACATTATTTTAGGAGACAAGCGTGTTACCTATCGGAATAGTTCAAAAAGGCAAAAAAAAAAAAAAATACCAAAAGTTAGATACCAGCTCAGCCTACTTCTCAGTATGTACGTATCGATGTGTGCCTATTGACCAGCACAGACAGAAATTATTTTAAGAATAAAAGCCATCGTTTTTCCTTTTTTGCTTCTACTTTCTATTTGGAGGGGCTTTTACTCTTTGTTTTTGGCAAAGTACTGAGAGTCAATTGATTAGAGATCCGCCTAAGTGCCCTAAAAGCGATTTAAGGTTTCGGGGGATGAAACTAAGCAAAGAGTAAAAAAAAGACCCTGTGGTCCAACGACTCCTACAAGCGTTTCAAGCCATAAAAATTTGGTGTTTGACCAAAAAGAAATTATGGCCAGTCAGATCTTAGCTGACTTGATCACTTGTAAAACTGATTCGGTTATTTATTGCTAAAAACAGAAGATAGAAGTGAGAATGTCAAATGATAACAATCAGTTCTTTCTTCTGTTATACACCCTGTTTTATAGTAGCCCAAATACCCTTTTCATTTCTGATATTGAATCAATATAAATCCGCAAGCAAATTAGTTTAATATCCTAACAGCCCTTTTAGATTAGTCAAAAAAAAAATACTCTAGAAAAAATTTTTTTTTTTTTCGTTTATTATTATAATTACTACTGATTGCCTATTAAAAAAATGGCTTGGTTACAAAACAATATTCTCTGGATTAGGCTATATATGCAGGGTGATATAAAGTATTTGTCTAAATCAAATCTATCCAAGCCTTCTAGTGAGAAGCTCTTTCAGGCTATTTCTCATTAAACATGACCCTCGAATAAGGCTGAAATATAGAAACATATAACGTTAAAGCTCCGTATACTAAATATCTTATGAGTCAAGGCTTGTTTGGCTTTTTCAGTAAGACGTTGCCGTTTTCTGTTGATAGACCTTTTGCTACGCGTTATGTATGTAGAGAGCGAGGAGATCTACACAGCCGAAAGTGAGCAGGTAGAATTCGGAATTCATTTGTATAATGAAACCTTGTTTCAATCAATAAAAGGCGTAGTTAGATTAGAAGTCGGTTTTATTACCGAGAAACTTTTTTGAACCAGCACAGCCAGAATGAAAAAGGATAAATGGTTTCGAGCAAGTGCCTTGGTTTATTCACTGTGGTTAAGAGGAGAAAGCCTTTTTTCTCCCTTTCTCTTTCCCCTTTGTCTTTTTAGCGATTCGTTTGCTCACAAGTATGAATTTGTTTTTTGATTAAAATACAAAAATGCTTTATTGGCCTCTTTGATCCAATTTTTGCTAGGCTTAAGCCACTCTCAGTTTTCAGTTAAAAAGCCGTTCACCTTTTTAAAGACGATCCTTGTTATTATTCTGAAAAACCTTATTTCTACGTGGATTCAAACCATTCATTTATAATAAACAGAAAATGTTGATTCTGAAGCTCCAAATCATTGAAGCGCTCCCCATGTTCCAAAAGGCAGTATTCTCCGTACTGGTTAAAAATTTCTAATTGAGGGTAAAAAAAAATTAAATTGCTCGTGAAAATGTCACATGCTTTTCCTTATGTAAAATACTCGCCCTTAAAAATTTTCTGTTTTTTTTCTATTGTTATTATCTGAGCATTTGATTTTTGAAGTCTAAATTACGTTAGACCACTCCACTTTATCCTCCTTATTTAAACAGCTCATTCAATTTTATTTATGCAGCCAAACAAAAAGCTAATTGCGCACTGTCTTACAAAATAGCCTCTTTCTGGATATGATGTCATAAAAACGCCCTTACAAATATATATTTGTTATCGTCTTTTTATAATGGACAATTCGCGAGTGTTTAAGAAATTGTAATAATAAGTGCTTCTTCTTTAAACACAGTTATCTGTTAACGATATATATATATATATATATATGTACGTGTATGCTCATACCTGTTTGTTCCTTGGCCTTCTTTTTATCCATCACAAGACATGAAAAAGAGACAATGTGTATCTTTGAATGCCAAATGACGCTTTTGATAGTCAAAAATAAAAATAGTATACGCTTTTGAGCTTATGTACTTCAAGATTTGGACTGCGCCTCCTCCCTTACCCTTTACGTTTGCAATCTAAACAAAGACTTGTCGATTTTTGGACATTGTATACTGATTTCATGACTAAGTTTACTGTTTCCTCTCTTTTAAATAAAGTGTTGGCATCTTATGAATTGATTAGTTGAAAAAGTAGCAGAGAGAGATTTTGCGGGTTTTTCTTCTTTTTTTTTTTACCAAAAGAAACAATATGGGTTATAGATTAAGTGTGGCCTAAATCACACCCTTTCCCTAAACGATCTTCTCACAACAGAAAAACACGGTATTGATTACGGTTCAATTCTATCGATAAAAGGCAATATTGTGTCTTTTTCTAATCAACCTATGTACCTGAAACGTCATTGGCCAATCAAATTTCAATTTTGCTTCCGGAGATTTTAATCACGTTGTTTTTTCTTTTTCACTTTTTTTACGGGTGAAGAAAAAAAAAACTAGAAGTTTCTATTTGAAACCAAAAGAATTTTAACAGACCTCCTATATTCTCATTTACCCAGTCTTTAAATAAAACACAAACAATTCAAGATGGACGTAAAAACGAAACGAGAGATGCTTTGTAATTTTGTTCAAGAAAAAACCGAAGAAGCCGAAAGGCTTCGAGAGAAACGGAGGCAAGAACGAGGATACGACTATGAAACTTCTGATAGTAGTAGCGATGACGAAAATCTGTATGAGAGAGAAGAAGCGGAATTTGAGTTTTCTCGCAACATAAGCCGTAGTTATAATGAGGATGACTATGATGAGGATGAGGAGGACAGCGACGATTATTTTGATAGTGACGACAGTGATGAGAACGGTTTCAGCAAGCGTGGTGAAAGTAGCAGGCGTCTTATAGGACTAGAGGAAAAGGACGAAGACAGCGAAGACAGCGAAGACAGCGAAGACGAAAAGTGGCGTAAAAACAAGGTGCAGACAATAAACGGTGAACAAATAGACTTTGGTAAATGCTCTGCCCTTTTTAAGACGGGTCTCAATAAAGGCCAATCCTGCGAATTTACAGTTACAGTGGTTGATTTCAAAAACGGGAAGCCTATTCCTCACTGTAACCGACACAAATTTCGTGGTGAAGAAATATATGGACAAATGAGTATAGAGGAATACAAACCTAAAAAAAAAGTGAAGGAACCTCGCAAACCTTTAGAACGAGAGTCTCGTAAGAGTGAAGCACGAATTCTATTAGACAAACTAGATGAAAGCCTGGATAGGCTTTTCAAAAAGTTCGAGTCGCTCTAAACGTATACGATCTTTGAACCTGTTGAACTAAGATAAAAAATAAAATAGTGCATTTCCTATTATTTTTTACGTTTGTAGTCTTATTGGCAACATACAATCTGATAAGGTTTGTAAGCAACTGTCGAAAGAATAAGCAAGACAGTCGGTATTGTGTGTCCAGAGTCACTGTTATCTTATATTGTGTTGTTTACTAGATTAATTATGAGAACAATAACATACTTTCCCTCCCCTCCCCTTTAATCTCAAAACAAAGTAATAAGTAGTTATCTCTCAATGAGGCTACAGTATAGATGTCACAGCTGTATATATATATATATATATATATATATATATATATAGACATTGGATGTAAACAATAACATACACTTAGTAAAAAGACATCTCAAAAAGAGTATACAAAACAAAGGAGAAACGCTGTGTATCGCTTCAGGTAGTTGGTACATAAATATATAGTCTGCACTACCATCGAGGCACACATGTTCCCCCTTTTTTTTATTCCACGTTTTGAAAAGCCATCCATAAAAACAAAAACGAACTATGATGGCAACACTATAATCTTTCGGTCTACAAGAACGGAAATCTCGAATGTTTTCGTAGCTACTCGTTTTTTTCCATAAAAAAAAAAGCGACTTTTGATGAAAAATAATTTACAATACACCCAAAAAAATTCTTTCATACAAAAATAGTTTGATAGAAAAACAATACTTTTTATTTTTCTGTTGATCAAAAAGGGAAAACAACTGGTTCTCAGGCAATTACATCAATATGTATTGAAGAGAAATTGGTATTTTTAAATGTAAATTTGTTCTAGAATGGTTTGGTATTTCGAGATAGAAAAGTAAAATAAAACAAGCTGTATGATCATCATATCTAATAAACATGATTTACTCAACCAAAACTGTCAAAAAAATTTACAACGGGTATAAGGTGTAAAACTAGACTTATCAAAGTTGTCTGTATCATTAACGTCGTTACGAATTATGACTTTTCTTTAATCAAACTTGTATTTATAAGCGAGCTAAAAAGAAGCGAAGCATTTAATATCGAAAACTACCTTGAAAAGGGGTTTTGTGTACAAGTTTTTATCGTCACAAGTGCACCGTACAAAGAAGCTACTGCCCACGAAAATAGCCAAAAATTTCAGGTTTAGAAAATTAATTGAAAAACATTTGTAAGAATATTGTAGATTATATGACTATAGCCCTTTAGAATTGAAATGCTCTCAGCCAATCACCGAAGGCTCTATGACGGTTTCAATGGGGGAGAAAACGTTGTATGGCTCAGGTATCTTCCAAGGACATATCTGAGTATCTTGGGCTTAATTTTTCTGTCCAATCTCTACTTCACTTCGTCTAAAAAAAATAAGAGAGACAAATCAAATATCTTTGATTGGTCCAAATAAACTGGTCTTTTGTCCTGATATGTTTACATCCCATTTTGACACGGCCTAGTTTCTTTGGTTGCACCAGCACAGTCTTGTAAAAACACAAACAGGTCGACATACTTTCTATAGCTTATGGCCTTTCCTTATTTCCATTAAACAAAAAGTGTTTAAAAAAAAAAAGAAAACTCACAAACATTAAGCTAAAAATAAGTATTTTGTACATTTTCATTGTGACCCTGTTTATGAGAACAACTATAAAAAAAAGGAGGGGCAATGCATATTAAATCTATTGTGTTATTAACCTTAATATTGCTTTGTTCTCCCTCTTTTTTTTTTTTTGAGTTAAAATAGCATTAGAACAAATTTGTCATGCTCTTGTTTTTGTTTTCTTTTTTTTTCTCAAAGGTAGTTGACCTGTTTCCTTTACTAACATTTGTTAAGATTTCTTACACGACATAAATACTGTCTTTACCCTTTAGTAGCGTGTTGACTCCTTTCTTAAAAAAAAACAATTTTGAATTTTGAAGTTTTCAGTATAAGAATACACACACACAATTAAAAGTTCGTGTAACTTTTAGAGCTTAACAGCCTGAGGTTTTCTGCGATAAGGGCTATGGAGACAGCGTATGAATGTAAAAAGGTTTAACACCCTATTTTTTTTTGTCACTCTTTGCATATGACTATGATGTTCTATCATTTTTTGTATGTATGCATGTTATGCTTTCGTCTTAAAAACATGTTACTCAACATCTTTTTCCGAAACAAAAAGGGATTTAAATTATGCCATACCTTGAATTATATTGATACTTTCTTTTCCTTTTTTCGTTGTTGAATTTTTTGCTTTTTTTTATATATTTTTCTTTGTGAGAACAACAGTAGAAAAAAAGAAAAAAATGCAAGATTATTACGATTGTTCACTTGACAGACAACCACGTGCACCACAAGGGGATTATGTTTTTCGTGAGCCTTTTACAGTACCAAGCTCATCTCGTTTAGAAGAAGAACGAAGGGATCATCTGCGATTACCTGCTGATTTTCGAAAAAAGAAGAATTGGTCTGAGCGCATCCTTGTAGAGATTACTGGTTTGATACTTGTACTCTCTGTCAATGGTGACATTCTGTACTGCTCAGAATCAGCGATCGAGCTTACGGGGTACAAACCTTACCAACTTGTCGGACAAAAGCTCATGGAATATTTGCACGTCGATGACATGGACGTCTTTATTAGAGATTTTCAAATGTCTTTTCATACCCGGTCTCAAATCAGATCGTATTATCGATTTCGAAAAACAGATGACAGCTACACTATCTTTGAGGTCATTGGACAGCCTAACAATGGAACAGCCGATCGCCCTTCACAAGCTTTTTTCGGCATTGCACAGCCTGTGCCTTCAAAAAGCTGTTCCATGATTGACTCTTTTCTGGAACTCAAAACCGAGAACGACTGGTTAAGAAAAAGAGTAAAGGAGCTGTCAGCAAAGTATGGCAGGGTCTCTATAGATCGTGTCGAGCAAGAAGCAGTGTTATTAGAGGATACCGTTGATAGTCTCTATGTCGCCAATAATTTACAAAGCACGAGTCAAACTGGTTCGAGACATATGATGGAAGAACAAGAGGCTTGGCAAAATACATCAGCTGTCAAGGTAGAGACTATAGCTAGCATTTCCAACGAAAGCAGCTTGGCAGAAGATATGTATGATAGAAAGGATAAATGGAAAAGGCGTGTAAAGTAGAAGATTGTCTGTTTTTTTTTTTTTTTTTTTTTTAATCAAATGTATAGAAAACCAAGGGTACCGACGAATATGTTTGTAAAGACTGTGGTACAACGTCTTCCCCAGAGTGGAGAAAAGGGCCTCAGGGTGCAAAAACGTAAGACAAAGTGACAATGTTATTATTCTGGTTACGGAAATATATTAATTTTAACGTAGATTATGTAATGCATGTGGACTTCGCTGGGCAAAGAAAAACAAAAGGAAAAATTTTAATGAAAACTAACAAACACCTGTGGAAACACTACAACTATGATAAAAAAAGAAAAGACAAAAGAGCCGCATACAGCAAAAATCATCTGCAGTCTATTTTTCAAGTGAAACGAAAAGACGGCAGGCGAGCTTTTGTCCTATCACACGAAACCCTAATTGTACATACCTTTATATATGAAATTATGCGAATATAACAAGCAAAAAAAAAAAAGCGAAAATCAAGGATCTCTCCGAAGCAAAAAAAAGAACTAAGGAAATTAAACTGTTCGTTGTATTATTCTATTATTACTATCAGCTTTTTTTATCCCCTTGCCTCTCGCTTCATTGCCTTTCCTTTCTTTTGTGTTCTTTTTTTATTTTTTTTTCTTATTTTTTTCTTTTCTGGTTGAACCAAGTGTTGATCGGTACAATGGAAAGTAATGGCTCATATTTTGATGAGAGAATAAAACATTTTATCGACTCAGCGCCTACGAACCATTTTCTGCAGCATCTCGCAGAACATGTTAGTATATTAGCTCCTTACATCTATCACCCAACTGCGTCGAGCAGAAGGTTTGTACCGCCATTGGCATCTTTTATTACACTTTTGGCTAGAAGATCCCGTGCCAAATCCGGTACTCTATTAGCGTCATTGATTATTATGGACAAACTGAAAAGAAAGTTGGACAAAACGCGTTCGGGCGTATTGCAAGGACATATGCTGCATACTGTTTTCTTGTGTTGTGTGATTCTTACAACAAAGTGCATACATGATGCCAGTCCCAAGAATTCACGTTGGTCGAAATACGCTGCTTATTTTTCAATAGAAGAAATCAACAAGCTGGAAAGAAGGATACTTGTGACAATGGTATCGTCTTTTTTTTTCTTAGTCTTTTCTTTTGCTTTGTTTGTGTCTTTTTTTTTAAAAAAAAAAAGAAAAAAAATAGTTTATTTAATATTGTACAACTGAACCGTTTATTTAGGATCACCACCTGAAGATCACAAGGGAAGATTTTGATCTTGCGCTGAGCAGTTATCACTACACAATGTACCCAGCTTCTCCTATGCTTAGCGACAGACAATACATACCTAAGGCTGCTTCGTTGAGCAGCTTTCCTAGACCTATAGGCTTGAAGCAGTCTCACTTATCGTCTATTTTTAATCATGTCAAGAGTAGTTTCTCTGAATTGAGAAAGCTACCGAGCCATGCTAACAAGGCGAAGCATATTACAGATATCAAATTACCCAGCTCCCCAAAAGCTTTTGAATTTAATATAGGCTCAAATCATGGCATGCATACACCCGAAACGGAAGAAACTAAAGGTTTGGTTCATAGTCAATCTCTACTTGATACAACTATCCCTAGTGGCGACCTATTTGTGAGCTTGTTTGAGCATATCTCATCCTCTTCTTTGACCTCAAACTCAACAGCGGATAACGAATCTGTTCTGACAATGTCTTTCGAAAACAATAGAATTGACGACAGGTACAACGCAAAACCCATTAGTAAAAGAGATCTTTTGATCCCTTCTTCTCCGGCTGGGTTTTCCTCTACGCTACTAAATGATGAATGGCTCAAGAAGTTTGGCGAAAGAGCATAATCCAGAACAGACAATACGATTGATTTTTTTTTTAACGCTATGGCGGCTTTATTTTAGTACATGTGGCTTGATATATCTAATTCACGTAGAGTCCTTTTTTCCAATTTTTGTTCTTTTGCTTTATGTTTTTAGAGTATTAAAAAAAAATAAAAAAAAAAAATACAACACAGTACAGGTAGTTCTTTATCACACATGTTTAGTACAATCAGCGTGCTTATCATTGGAAATATTTCCAAGCTTCTACAGCTGGGTCAAAGTTTTCAACCTCTATTACTCTCAATACTGGCTTTTTTCTCACAAAAGTATTGAATACATTTTCACCTTCTCTAATACAAAGAGGAAGCAGGTCTATTTGAGAAGCTGTACCGTCCTCTCCTAAAGCGCGATTAGCCTTTGATTTGACCAAAGACCCATACAGGTAAATCTGTGGTTTTTCCGCGTGATGGCATATATATTTTAGTAGATGATAGTAATTCATGTCTTCAATATCTGCATCACTGTCTTCTTCCGAATTTTCGTTGTCTTCAAACTTTTCATTTAATTTTGAGTACTTTGTTCTTTCTTGATCACTAAATGAGATTTCGCCTTCTTTAAAAGCAATCCTTTTCAGCTTTTTCTTTTGCTTCTCACTCAATTGTAGCAAGTTAAACAGGTTACGATCACCATCAACAAATGCCTGTGCAATACCTGTTCCATCACCTATTTCGATAACAGCTGAGGCTAGGCATACTTTCTGCGATTTCAAACAAGATTCGGGGCAGACTCCTTCTCTCACAACTAATTTACAAAAAGTACATACAAATTTTACAGTAAGGTTTTGGAAACTTTTAACAGAACAAGTGATTCGTATTGTGGCTGGTAAAGAGCATTCAGACTTCTTGTATAAATCCGAAATGAGCTTGCTTTTAGGATAGGGTGCTGTCGGTATGCTTTCTTTTGCCACGCATATAGTCTCAATTTCTACTGTAGTCCACTCATTACATATCAAATAGCGTTTTCCAGACAGACTAAAGCCAGGAGGGCGTAGAAGATTTCTGAATTTTACAAAGGTACCAACTATCAGGCCCAAAACATACTCGGTGTTTTTTGAGGTAAAATAAACGTCAATGGTTTCGAGAGTGTTGCATTGTCGGATCCGCGCTACTAACTTTTGAGTATCACATCCTATGCCGACACCGAATTTTTTAAAATCTGCCAAAGCTCGAGTATTCTTTTTTTTTTTTTCTTGAATAAAACTTTTTGAAACGAGGATGCCATTCATATCCATTGTTCGATTTTTTTCGTCATCGTATACCATATGTTCTTTACTTGCAGATATAAGGTCTAGTGTACTGATTGATCTTCTCGGATTATAGTAAATCCCGGTATTTAGTTGAGCGTAATCAAATTCAACAGTTTTAGAAATATCAATCCACGGTTCTCTTTGTCTATAAATAGGGTATATTCTATGTGTATTTGAGTTGAACACCATTCGGTTTTGGTTTAAAGGCCCTTCAATGACATACCATTTTAAGGGGTATAGCATATTTTTGTATTTAAGACCCCCTTTAATCGAATTGAGCTCAATAACCATGCTTTTCTTGACGCTTTGGTTTGTATTGATGGGATAGAAAACCACATCTAGTACCGACCGCATACAAGATGCATGCGCTTTAGAAGAAAGAATCTTGGAAGGAGATATACTGCTGATATACATAACATGATATATGCCCCTTTGTAGTGTACAAGTATGTATTTTTGGGATGAAAAAATGGGATACAGAAGAGTTCGAAACAATTGGCCGGCAAACAAAAGTTAGCTCTGGATGCTCAGGACCATGAATCAGAATCATGTCGGTCACATCACAGCAAAGGTATTCATGCCATAACACGGTCACTGTGCCGTTTGCTGTGTAAGACAAGTCCTCTTTAACCCACTGCGCCTTTTTAAATATATACAAACCATCAGAAATAGGTATTTCCGATAGACATGCTATTTTCATTTGTATTTTGGTATTTTTGTCGTTGAGATAAATTTTGCCATCGTCTGCTGTAAACAAAAGCCCAAAAATAGGACAGCGAAGACCTTCATCTAGTTCAGAAATCAAGGTATATATGCTTGGTCTATCAATAGAGTAGTATCCTCCTATATGCTGAGAAACGTTGACTTCGTTTGCGTTATTAGATAAATAATCTATAGCTATAGATACCGGCAGGCAGTGGTTTATGTTAAGTAGTGGTTGGTTGTGTGAATGATTAAATACATTGGCTATGGGTCGATCAACTGTAGTGCACTTGATTTCGTTGCTGAGAAATTGAATGGCCAAGTTTGGTATTTCTTTTTCTCGACTGTTTACGTTGATATCGTATAGTAAGCAATCTGTGAGCTTTCTCATAATCGTAAGAAATCCAGGAGCGTCGTTGAAGTGTATTATTAGTGACGTACATATTTCTAGTATACGGAAAACATCTATCAAATATAAACAGATAAGTTTTCTAAAGCAAAAAGAGTCAGGAAAGCGAAGTGAGGTTACCTAAAATATGTAAATGAACAATTTTGTTATACACATCAATCAATAGTTCAGTAGAAGCCCACTGATGTATGGTCTGTACAATATCGCAATGAACAGGGAAAGAAAGTATTTGTAAATCACTTCTTGAACATGCAATTACGACTCCATATATTTTCTGATTGTCTATAGACTGATAAGAACTCGAGCCCCACAAGTTTTCAAATAAATTGCTATTATGACTTTTGTAAGCTTTAATTGAAACTCGATGGACATGGTGAAGTCTCAATTTAGTCGAGACACGAAAAGGCCTAAGAGCATTGTATTTGGGGCATTTAAATAAACAGATAATTTCACTGTTATTCACTTCGTATACGCCGAGAAGAGTATCAACAACTCGTGTAATGTAAGCATCTATGGTAGTATTTTCGTGGCCGTATTTCATTACTCCAGAGACGTTTGTGTTTAAAGCTTGAAGGGCATTCTCGTATTGGCTTGGTGTTATCATTTGGACAGATGATATATCCTCGTCATATTCGAATAGAGACATAAGACCTTCTTGCGTGTCAAAAGCAGAAGATCGAGTCAGATGATTAAAAGCGTAGAGGGATCCAACACAAAACATGTGATAGTATTCAACTAGGGCCTCTGCTCTAAACATGATTGCTGCTGAAGGTGTTGAGCTATTTTTGAACGCGAGTTGTACGAAAAACGTTGTGGGTAAATCCAAGCGAGTAAAGATTTTCGACACGCTAACAATTTTCCCTACTATATGTATACTTGTGTCTTCAACAACAGTCGTACTGCTTTCAGGAGTATGGAACATTACATTTTCTTCTAAAGAGCTTTCAAAGCTTTGTTTATCAAATTTTAGGCATCTGTATAGAATTGGTTGATCTTCGTTAGACGCTTGGAACACGTCTAGCACTTTGAATTCTAAAAACTGAAGGTTGTTCGTTTCACAGTTGATAAAATTCCATCTTTTGATTATGGCAGGGATGTTAAAAAACTCTGGGCGCATAAGATCTACATTGCAATGAATCGATTGCTGGGTTTTTGGATCAGTCAGTAGGATTGTTTCTTTTTCATTAGGTTCACTGTCTCCATTTTTTATGATCGTAAGTTCCCCTTTCAAAAAAGTATCTGTTATAGAAAAGCTAGTGCTGTGTCCAATAGCAAGCAGCTTTTCAACAGTCAGTAATTCCATTTGTGTATGACGAAAAGAAAAAAAAAAAAAAAACGAAAAATAAATGGTTAAAACTCTCATGTCGCGGCTAACCAATTTTGTTTTTAGAGCTTGAAAGGTGTTCAGAAAGAAAAACGCGCTCATTCACTCCAAGCAGGTTGTGTACATGCTTAACAAAGCATACTTTTCTGAAGAAGAAAAAGACGGTGAATGTACGATCTATTTGAGTTAATTTCTACGCTTATAAAAAAACAAATATTTTTGTTTGTTTAGGCCGAAATATTCTATATGAAACGAGGCTTACTCTCACAAATATTTACTACTAACACCAACAATTATGCCAGTAGAGTTTGGCGATTTATACAGGGTATTTGGGTACTTCCATTAGAGTCGGCTACGCTTTATAAGTTTTTCGACGCGTTGAAGTAAATACAGTTGCAAAACAGAGATGAAAACAAAAACGATATTTTACTAAATACAAAATCGATAGTGATATTTATTTAAATACAAGTGTAACCACCATCAACAAACAACTCGGCACCGGTAACATATGAACTGGCGTCACTGGCTAAGAAAACAAGGGGACCCTTCAATTCATGGGGCTCACCAATACGACCCATGGGTGTTGAGTCGAGCCAAGTGGCTTCCCACTCTGGGTTCTCCTTGTTGGTATTATCAAGCAAATCAGTCTTCATGTATGCGGGGCATAAGGCATTGACACGGATACCCTTCTGAGCCCATTCAACAGCCAAACACTTGGCCATCATAGAAACAGCGCTCTTACTAGTATTATACTAAAATAGAATTGTCAATGCATTTTCATTTGTTGGGTTGGTCTATGACTTACAGCGCATTGAATTTGAGGACGATTAACGATAGCAGCAGACATAGAGGAGGTAACAATTACATTACCCTTGCCTTGCTTAAGCATATATTTAGCAACAGCTTGGATACCATAAAACACACCGTTGACGTTGATGTCAAAGACCTTGCGCCAGTCGTCCAGGTTGTATGACTATTCATAATCAGTTAGACGTGTTGCTTCTTTAGCACCAATACGATAAGCTTACCACTGCTTCACCACCAATGTTAACACCAGCATTGGCAACAAAAATATCAACGCCACCCATATCCTTAACAATTTGGTCAATAACAGTGTTGACTTCTTCTGGGTTTGTGATTTCAGCTTTGTAAGCTTGACAGAAAACGTTGTAGTCTTTGGCAATTTCAGCAGCAAGATCTTTAGCTTTATCGTTTGAGACATACATCACAGCGACATCAGCACCAGATTCAGCGAGAGCTTTACTCATTTGCAATCCAATACCTCTGTTTATGTTTGTGAGCTTCTCGATCGTGTTGGGTGAACAGTCAAATTTTACCTAGCACCGCCAGTAACAATGGCTTTCTTGCCCTTCAGACTAAACATGGGGAGTGTAGGAAGTGGTGTAGTCATATTATATGAATATAGTTTATAGTTGAAAGCTGTAAAAAACAAAAACCGATGGTGTTTTATAGGAATTTGGATCGTTTGAATATCTAAAGTCAGTCGGAGTGTCGTATTATGTCATTCTTCCTGCAATCATGAAGTAAGGTTACACGATATCTTTAAGTCCTTCTTAATAAACGTGTCTGGCCTTAGGTGAAAGAAAAAGATAAGCCGTTGAAAAGAGTACCCAAATTCCTCAACAATGACAATTTTTTCAATCTTAGAGAACGCGTCTTTCAAAAATACGTCTACCAGCCTTGTTGCTAGACTCACTTTGTTGTAATTCGATGAGTTGCTTAAATTTATGGGCCCTCAAGGATGGCTTTCTATCGACCGCTGAGATTCAAAATACTGTTAGTAGATTACGGCCACAAACATATAGAAATAAAGTAAAAGCTACACTCTGCTTGGACTAGACTAGTTGATACCCTTAACTTTGGTACTAATATACATCCAGAAACAGATGCTGCAGTTGTTTTCAGTTCTGTCAAATATTGGATAGATGGGGCTGACTGTTTCTAAAAAAAAAAAAAAGCGATCTAATAATCTGACAATAGTTAACGCCTAGAGGTTTTGGTACTGAACGTCACTGGTAGATTTGTATGAAACATAAGCGTATAAGACCCCTATCCCAAACATCTAGACACTGTCAGTCTTAGGCTCTGAAAGTGCACCAACAATTTAAAGAGACTTTGATTGTAGAACGTTCATCAAATCTATAGTCATATCAGTACAGTTTTTGACTTATCAAAACAAATCAAGCCGTCGGGGCGTTTTGAATTGTATGACGTAAATCTGCAACCCGTCCAAGGGAGCAAACAGCCTACAACGGATCCAATAAAAAGGATCCTTTTTTTGGATCATATCCGGTAAAAAAAAAAAAAATAGATTAGGCTAAGTCGCCTATGAGTTTTTGTTTTTGCAGGCATTGGTTTTTGTTACATGTCCTACTGATAATAGTCAGATTCTTAGACAACAAAACAGCGTTATAGTTGCCTCTACCTTTTTTTTTTTTTTTTATCGACGAAACGAGTCGAAAAGTAGGTATTCATACCATTTTTTTTTTTTTTTTTTTGAGTAAAAGATGCTGGGGATAAAAAAGCATAAACGACTGAGTAAACAAATTGGATGTGAGTGGAATTATACAGATGCAGCTTACTGCATTTTTTTTTTTTTTTTTTGAAAGAAAGCAATGTCTAATTTATTGATTAAAATATTTACAATGAGCCTTATCGGAACGAGAAGATGAAGGCAAGGTTCTTAATTACATGAAGAAACTGGAGGTTAGGTTTTTTTTTTAAAAAAGTTCAACTCAGTTATGCGATTTTGTTAGCATAGCCTCTTTTAAAAAGGGATGCTTTAGGGCTTCAGCCGCCGATGGACGTTTAGCGTCAATGAGTTGTAGACAACTTTTTGTAAGATCAAGAGCAAGGAGATAGTCATTTCTGTCCCATTTTTTAACAGTCTCTCCGTTAAATTGTTTACACAGCCCATCCATGTCAATAGGGTCTTCAGGCATGTCAGGTATATTGGTCTTTATATTTCGACCTAAATTTAAAAAACGGTTACAAAACGCACAGATTCTGAGTAGTTTATCTCACCATAAAAGGTAGCAAAGTCGTGAACTTGTTTTACACCAAATGTAGTCATCAGTTCAACAATTCCGGCCGCACTGTCTTCAGGATCAAAGTATGGGTATAGGTTGCTCAAAAAGCTTATAAGAATAACACCGACTGCCCATATATCCATAGCTAATGAATGCAATGTTATTTTTTTTTTTTTTCATATACTTTATGTCTTTTACCTGTTGTTTGTCTTATGGAGTTTAGATATATTTCTGGTGCTCTGAAAGATCTGGTTCCTGAGCGGTCCACTGATATGTATTTTCTATAAAAAGAGCGTATTCAGACACCAGTTCAAAAGTTGTTTCTGTCTATGTTATTACTACCTTCTGTCGTGTATAAAATAGCCAGCGGGTCCGTCTTGGGGCTGTGTATATATGGGATCAGTGGCAGTTATTGGTTGCCCTGGTTTGTGTATCTCAAGATGGGTTGATCGCTATGGAACAACATTATTACCTTGCAGGTTTTGCTGCGATCGTATTTACCTGTGCTAAGCCAAAGTCGCCAAGGTACCCCATCTTTGTTTTTCTATTATAAAGAAAGTTACCGGGCTTGACATCGCGATGAACTATTCCTCTATCGTGAGCACACTTTAAACCTATAAGCATTTCTGATATATAGTGCTTTAAATCCAGCAATGACATCGTGGGATATATATCCTAGAAAATATGTAAGAAACATAAAATTCTAGAAACATCTTAACAACATACTTCAAAATGATCGAACTCTATATATGGAAGGACAAGGTATGTGACATCCTCATTTCTAAAAGCAGTGATCATGGGTGTAATACATGGTAGTCCTCTAAAAATAATGTTAGACACTCTTTATGTTACAGGCAGTATATAATTCAACCTTAAGTCTGCTAGACATGAAATCTCGTTGGCAACTCTTCTAGGCGAGCTAATGCCATATATTAGTTTGATTGCTACATAATGATGGTTTCCATCAAACGAGCTTTCAAGCTTTTTCTGAAGAGTCCAGGGCATGTATTTTTCATACAGAAGATCGTGGGCTCTGTAAACTTTACTAAAGGTACCTATAAAGAGTGATAAACTAATTAGGTCGAATTTACACACGCACCAAAAAGAAAAACAAAAAACAAACCTCGCCCTGCCCGATCCAGTAATGTATAATATTTTTTCAGTTCAGGGAACTGTACATTGATTATGTCTATTTCGCCCTGAATTCTCTCATTTCTTTCTTGTGTGGCTATAGCATCTGCATCTGGATTTTTTTCTACTTTCCTACTTTTTGTGACTTTTTCCTTGTGGACTTGATCTTCTTCGTTTTTGAGCGCTTGTAGAGCGTATTCATTTGGTTTACCCATCATCCAGTTTTCTACTTGGTTCATTGCTTGCTTTTCAGTTTCCTCAGACATTCTGTAGTTGTTGCCTTGAGAAGAGTGATCTGCCGTATCAGCAATAATTATATCTTCTGTAAAACTCATGGGGATAGAACCATCAATCGTTGATATAGGCATTTCATCGCTCAAGATGGATTCCATAAACACAGTTTCATTACCAAACTTTGTTTTGTCTGTTTCTTCAAAATTTACATCACTCTCTGAGCGTGTATGGAAGTCGCTCATGACAGATCCGTTTACGTTACTGTTGGTTTGGTTTCCCTTCGAATTCAAGCTGAGAGCCTTTTTGTTTTCCAAATCGTTTAAAACAACCGTATTGTTCTGTACTTTTTCATGCATACTGCCCCCTGATACTATGTACATAAACAGATATCAATATGCTGTAAAAAAAAAACAAAAAAGTACCTGTTTCAACTACTAAATCTGTCTCTAAGAATTCTTTTGGTATTTTTTCAACATTTTTATCTGAGACTTTTGGATAAAATATATTTGAGTCATGGAGTTTGTTCCTCTTTTTACTGTTAACTTACAAGTTGTGTTTTCCAGCTCCGTTATGCACATCTTTGTGTTTTCTTTCTCTAGCTTTTTTTGTGACAAATCAATTTTATACTGCTCTTTTGTTTGTAAAGCCGAACTTTCTGCAAACTGGCTTATTTGTAGATCCTCGGCAGACGTTGACAAAGATGCTCCAAGCCCTGGTTTCTCAAGAACGTCAATAACTATACCAGAGGACTTTAAACTATCTTTTCGTAGCGATTCATCCATCAGCTCGTCCTCACTGAGTACTTTGGATATCTTTTGGCTTGTTTCTTGCTCTTCTTTGCTTAGGTCTCTCTTTACTTCGTCTACTGACAGTATGTCGATTATAGACTCGCCACTCTCGTTAGCCTTGAGTGCACTAGGGCTATCCAATGTCGAAAGATCCACCATGGAAACATCTCCATCAGAATCTCTTATGGTTTGATGCTCTGTAATACAGCCTGTTGCGACTGCTTCTACTATAGCTTGCTTTTCTAAAGATTCAATCACTTCCAACGCTGACGCATCAGCCATATCTACATCCCTATCTATAGTACTTGGCAGCTGTTCATTTTCAATTATAGAACTCTCTTTTTCGACCTCCCTGATTGCCTTGACTGCCCTATGAATTGTTGTTCTTGTTGCTCTGGACCTGGTAGGTGGCTTAAGTACTCTAGGTTGCTTTTTCACCTTGGGTGTTTCAAGTGTCTTAGGCTCCTCAGGCTTTGGGGGCACTACAATCTCTTCAAGAGCTTTGGGATTTTTAACAGTCATTTTCGCTGTAGGTTTTTTAATAGTCTTTTTCGGTGTAGCCTTTGACGGTTTGCTCTTGGTTTCCGTTTTTTTGTTACTTCTTGTGACCCTTGTTGTTGCCATCTCTGTATCACTTTCCGTTGAATCAGAATTTGAAGCATCTATTTTTTTTTTAGAATTCTCTTCATCTTCTTGAATACACTCATCCATATCCTCATCAGTCTTTGAGATTCGGTTAACCGCCATCTGTTTTTTAGAACTTCTTTTGTTTTTCTGAACAGCCTTTTTTACATTCTCGGAAGCTTTCGAGATTTGTCTCACAGCTACCTTCTTTTTAGAACCTTTTTTGCTTTCTTTAACAGCCTGCTTAGTATCTTCAGCGGATTCCGAGTTTTGGCGCGACCTTGTTCGTCTTTTTGTAACTTTTTCTTCTTCTTCAGATTCCACGACATTCTCAATAACTTTTGAGCTCTGGCTTGCTTTTGTTCGTTTTTTAGGGCTCTTCTTGACTTCATGAATAGTCTCCTGTACGTCTTTGACAATTTTTGCGCTCTGACTCGCTCTAGTTATTCTTCGGGGGCTTTCTTCAACTTCTTGAATAAGTTCTTTTACACTTTCAACAGGTTTAGAGCTTTGGCTTGATTTTGTTTGTTTTTTGGGGCTCGTTTTGACTTTTTGAATAGGCTCCTCCACGCTATCAGTGGCCTTTATACTCTTCTGCGCTCTGGTTATTCTTTTAGGGTTCTTCTCAGCCTCTTGAATAGAGAGTTCCGAGCCTTCAGTAGTCTTTAGGCTTCGGCTTGTTCTTGTTTGTCTTTTGGAGTCCTTTTCGTCCTCTTGGATGGGCTTATTTATACTCTCATGGTCATTTGTGTCTTTGCATGCTCTGCTTGGTCTCTTAGAACCTGTTTCAACTTCCTGTATGCATTTTTCCATAGCTTCAGTAACCTGGTGCTCACAGCTTGCTCTAGTTTGCCTTTTAGGGCTTTTTTGGCCTTCTTCCATGGCCTCAGCGTCTTTTATACTTTGACGGGTTCGCTTCCTTGTCTGCATTACTGTACTCTGAGGTTTTGACTCAGACCGAGCTACTGGTGCTGCAATAGCAGTTTTGGGTTCTGTTGACTCTTGACATGTCTCTATTGATTCTGAATCTAAAGAAGCTTTAGAAGGCACATGCTTTTTAAGCAAAACTGAAGAAACTGTGTCTTCTTTTAGTAGTGTTTCTGGTGAATTGATAGTAGCTTCCTCTTCTCCGGAACGAGTTTCTTTAGGTGCCACAGGCGAAATGAGTGAATCCTCCACAGGAGTAATTTCTTGTTTCATCAAACTACTTGATAATTTTGGGGAAAGCGTGTCTTTTTCTGGCAGAACTTCAGTTGATACTGTGGTGAGGGTTTCTGTCTTTGAAACGTTTTCTGACAACATTGAGAGGTGCTCTTCTTTCTGCTGTGATAGCTCCGTAGGCATATCCAATTGTTCTAAAGAAAGTTCAGACATGCCATCAGAAACCGCTTCCTTCGACAATAAAGAAGAAACATCTGTTTTTAGCACATTTTCTTTCGATGCTGGTGGAAGTATATTTTTC
Organism: Sporodiniella umbellata; assembly: GCA_025677835.1. Lineage (NCBI taxonomy): Eukaryota > Fungi > Mucoromycota > Mucoromycetes > Mucorales > Rhizopodaceae > Sporodiniella > Sporodiniella umbellata. Next base: position 47,630 of record JAIXMR010000041.1, read on the forward strand.
TCGAGTATATCCTCCAAAGGGGTTGTCTCACTTTCCAACAGATTGTCTAACAAAGCAGCCAAGTGCACTTCTTTTTCTATGGATTTTTCAAATAAAGCAGGGGAAGTGGCCCCTTTTTCCATAACATTTTCAGCTATTGGCGTATTGTTCTCGGGTAGGCTTTCCAATATAATGTTAGATGTTGCTTCCTTTTTCATTATGTTTCCAGCCTCTGATGTTTCTTTCTCTAGTGAACTTCCCAACGGAATAGAAGCCACAGGTTCTTTTTCCTGGAGATGTTCTAATAAAGAAAAGGTAGATACATCCATCGATCCATGCTCTGTTGAAACGTTCAATGGTACCTCTTTCTCCAACAGTTCTTTTGTTAAATTAACTGAGGCTCCCTCTTGGTTTAAAGATTTCTCGGGCAGCACTACAGAATCTTCATATTTCTCTAAAGCAATAGGTGACAAAAACGGAGGCGACACTTCCTCTAAATATTTTTCTGACAATTTTACATTTTCCTCTGATATGGCTGTCGACAAAGCTGCAGACGCCATTTCTCCTAAAGCTTTTTCTGGCGCCATTAAAGAGCTCTCGTTTTTCTCTAATGCAGCTGTTGATGATTGTTCAGACAAGACTTTTTCTGGTAGGAAGTTCTCTACTGATTCTACACAATCCATTGCTTCACCTGGAAAAACACTAGACTTATCCGTTGATAGTGATTGTTTTTCTGGGAGTCCTTCTGGTAGATCTCCGTTTGATATCAGGATATCGTCAGTGTTAATGTGCTGCCCTTTCGTCGCTTTATGTAAAACAACTTTAGGGATACTATCAGCATGATCCAATTGTGTTGTAATCGGGATTTCAGCGCAATTTTGATTTAGTAAAGTGACTTTGGTATGCGGCAGCTCGTGGATAGTGGTAGTCGTAGACGGTTTCGTTGCTGAGCAAGTATAGTGATCTAGCGGAGGAACGCCAGTAGAGTCGTGAAGAGGGTTTTGATAGGAATCAAAAAAATTGGAAAATATAGGAGAATAAGACGATGTATGATACTGAGAGGAGTCGTTATTTGGTGTAATAGGCGCAGGTGGGGGCGGAAAAGGAGGCGAACATTGAGGTGTAGACGGAAGTGAATTATAAGGGTTTCTCTTAATATCTTTCCGCTTTTGGGTAAGAAAAGATTCGCCGGAGTAGTTTGACTCTACAATTATAGGTTCTATATTAGAGTTTTTTGTACTGTAATAGTTCCTGGCGAAGCTTCCATTAAAACAGTCATTGGAGAATGAGTCGTAGGCTTCCAATAGAGACGTCTCGTTTTTTAGCGAGGCAAAAAGGAAATTGCTCGCAGGCCGCTTCTTTTTGTGAATGGGCGGCAAGTGCCTTGGTGTACTGGTGGCATTGGTTGTGGCTACAACTGGAATACCCCGTCTGTCCATTGCAGTCTTTCTCACTTGAGCAAGAAAAAAAGGGAAAATTCCTGTCAAACTTCTTGAGCTCACTCGTGGCAGTCACGGCAGGTTTGAATGTGACAGTTGCTGATTTAGACTTTGGCTGTGTTACAACGATTTTAACTTTCAGTCCACAAACAGCTAGATACTGCTTGTTGATCTGGTTTTTATCATTGAAAAAAGTACCGTGTCTCGATTTTTTTTTTTTTAATAAAATCCGATTTGAACTGAATCAAAGCTTATCTTGGTTATAAATGCTGAGCTAGCTGTAATGGACAGAGTCATACTATACATAGACATTATGCTTACTACGTATGTTTTAACAAAAGTCACTTCTACAGTTAAGATGTACTTATCAAATTCGCATGCATTCATACTGCCGCATAGCATAAGTTATTTAGCTTTGTCATAACGTTGTTGGGCTTATTATGCTAATAAATGAAACGTATTTATATTTGGTTAACAAACAAAGAGACCGCCCAGAAATCCAGGGCAATGACAAACGCTGACAATGTACATTAGTATGGTACTCGTCTTTATTTCAAAGAAGAAAAAGTACAACTCAAAGCACGCTTTACATTCTCCCAAGTTGAATTTACGACTTACCAAGGCTAGAGACGAAGATCATTGATGTAAACAGTTGTAAGTTTTTATTTTTACCATTCAACCGGCTAATAAATAAGAACTGCGGGCCGCACTTGTACGACTACTCAGTGTACAAGCCACAATATCAAAGCTATGTAAAGCATTTTAGCCGTAATTTTTCTATTCAAATATAGGTGCTCAATTGATGGCTTGTTGTCTTAACTTTGCTTCTATCCAAAGTTTAAAGTTTTTCCTAATTTGAATTGATATACGTAGGATACATTGTCGGATTTTGAATAGATATGGTATTGGCTGGCTCCGCTAAACTGTCCAAACTACAACCAAATCGCTTAACTTTTGATTATTTGTGTAGTGTAATGAGAACTAATAGAACCAAACCTAGCTTCAGCGTAGTTGGGCTATTTAGAGCATTTAGGTATATGCTGATACCATGTAGGAACTGGCTGTCACCGTTCGAGAGCCACTGCCTGTTGTCAATTCTTTAGATATTCATCAGCTTAGCTTTCTTTGTGTCGTTCAACAACCATTTTACCCCATCTCAGGTTTATTTTTCAAATTAAAAAAGCAGCCCGAATTTGGCTACTTTATTAGCTAATCTCGATGTATTCTTTGATACTTTCTTTTGACAAAAAAAAAAAAAAAAAAAAAAAAAACCCCCCAACAGATCAGAAAATTATATATTTGAAAAACACTGTGTAGTCTTTGAAGTTAGCTTGTAGAAACCAAACAAGTAAAAAGTTAAGAAGCACAGTTACTTTGACTTTTTTTTAAAAAAAAATAAACGAATGAATCTCTTGGACATGCATACAGATCGAATGGCTTTTTGTTATATCAAGATGAAACAACAAGCCCTTCATTCGCTTTGAAATAGAAATTAACCTTTTCGGCTTTACCGAGGTCACGTTACTTTTTCAATTAAGAATATTAGCTATAAAGACTCCTTGTTTCCAATTACTGAACACTTTTCAATACTATTGTCATTATTGTTATTTGAGAAAAGAAGAATATACTAACTTTTATTTCTTTTTAAAAAAAACAAATAAATAGATCCATATTTGATTAGCAAAGCGTGGTGGCGAATTCTTTACAAAAGCGCGTTTAAAGCTTAATTAGGAGCTTGATACTGAACTAACGACAGCAATAGGCTATTTCTATATAAGCCTACTGATTAAAAAGAAAGGCTGAGATGAAGCTTCGTTAGCAATGATATTAACCATGAACAGTGACCCACGAATCTATAGAATCCATGGTCTTCAGCTCAACTTTCTATTACTGAAAAAGCAACTATACTGTTTTATAGAAACAGCGAATCCTATTATAGACACTCTGAAATTCTGTTGAATATAACTTTATATCTATTCATCTACACTACAACGTAAAATCATCGTCGTTGATGGTTCCACAGTTGCCTTTTTTTTTTTTTTTTTTTTTTCAAACAGATTTCTTTCCGTACAAGTTTTTTGTTTTTGTTTTTTTTTTTTGGCTCAAGGTCTGCACTCCCTAACAGGATCTACAAAAATAATAATAATATCAAAATCGATAGTATTTAGTCTGTTTGAGTTATGGCAGCAAAAACAAAAATATTGTACTAAAATTTTACGGCTTCTTGTTATTGTCAGAAGATTATAACAACTATTTTATAGTGAGCGTTGACAATGATATGTGTGAGAAATGATGTTCTAGAGTTCTCGTTCGTTGGTCTCAAGACTCAGCTTTGAAAATGCTATGAATTAATAGAATCTACTTTTTGTAAAGCTTTATTTGGTATTTTAATGTTTTAAAAGCCACATGGAAGAGAACGATATAGCCATGTCTTTGTTATTGAGGCTACTTTTTTTTGTTTAAAATCGAAGCTCTGTAAGATTACAAAGTTCTTTGTTCATGTGGCCATTTTAAGATCTAGTAAGTTCAACAAAGATTAGTGTAAAGACCCAGTTGCAAATTTTTCTAGGTGTTATTAAGGCTTGGGAAAACACGAATATCTAAAACTAAGGGTCCTTTTTCTTTCAATAAAATTCATCTGTCTATGGGGCTCAGATTTAATATATTACATGTACAAAAAAAAAAAAAAAAAAAAAAAAAGACTTGTAGCCATTGCTATGACGTTCACGTAGGGTGATGATTTATTTATTAAAATAGCCGTTTTTTTTTCTCTCTTTCTAAATAGTCCTCTATACCATCAGAGTCTTGTGTAAACTATGAAACACTTTAGCTTCCACAAAATCAGCTAAACCATCTTTGACACTCTATGAGTCAATAGATCAAAAAAAGGCTTTTGTTTTTCGGATGTCAGGTAATGTTAGTATTCTCTAAAAATCAAGGTTCGCAAATAGTACCAGGGCAATAGAAAATACTAATTGGGATCGAGCTAAACTATCAAGCCTATTAAAGCAGCCTTTAGGTAGTAAATTTCGATCTAAACTAACAAAGTTGACAAGCCAGTTCAGTCTAGTGAATATAGATATTCTCAAACAATTCTTCTTTACTAATAAACGTCTGCTGGTATTAAAAAGTAAAGGAATGCTCTATTTCGTTTTGATTGTATTGTTTAAGTGCATGCTCAGATATATCTGTATCTATAAAGACGTTACAACTGGCAATTCCAGATTATTTTTTTATTAATTATCCAGTGTGTTTCTATTTTTGGAAACGAGGATCCGTGGGCGGCGGAACTTTTTCCACGCTCGTGTTACAAATCAACTATCGCCAGTCGACCGTAAGATTCGAAAGAGGCATAGGGCTGACGAAGAGTAAGAGCGTCACGAGATCCAAAAGGAAACGAACAGGGGTTTATCGTCCGATTATTCTTACTGTAATCTACCTAACAATAACCATACTACAAGGCATCAAGCTCTATTGACCTTGCTTTTAACGGTTTTAAAACTTTCAGTCACAAAAGTCTCTGTCAAAGTCTCTCACTTATTTTGTGTTTCGGTTATTTTTGTGGTCAACTTGGGTTTGTCTTTTATTTTTTTCTGGAAAAAGGGTCATCTGAGAATACTATATCAACAAGACGTTGCCATCCCCCACCTTCTCTTATCAAGCGCTAATTGCCTTTTTTTTTTTTTTTTTTATCAATAGTTTTTCCGGTGACTTATAGAATGAGATGTTATTGAGAAGGTATATTAAACTGCGAATCTCAGTGACCATCTGTACTTGAGATGACAAGAGTCATGGCGTATATGTATATGTATGTACGTATTTACATATAAAAGGGTTTTGAGATTATCTCAACACACACACACTCTATCAACAAATAAGAGCCCAACTGATTTATGTATATTTACATGCAGTATTTGGAGCAAAAGTAGATTGTCTTCATCCTTTTTTTTTTTTTTGGTGTGACTGTAGAATGCTCCTGTTTCTTCTTTAGTAAAAAAGGCGACTTCAGCCTGCATGTGCGATTTAAGCTATAAAAGGATAGAATAAAGCAAATATATAAATATATATATATATATATGTGTGTGTGTGTGTGTGTGTGTGTGTGGGTGTGGGTGTAAATATGTATATAAATATGCGTATGGGGAGGGTATTTATTACCTACAAATATAAATAGAGATTTCTTTTTTCTACCTTTTTTTCTACTTTTTTTTTTTTTTTGTTCTTATTGTTTTTGTTTTTTTTTTTAAAAAAAAAAAAGAAAAGAAAATGAAACAACCTGTTATTCTATTATCTCCTGCACCAGAAGATCCCATTGAAAAAGATCCAAACTTTTTACGTAAAAAGGTATCAAATTTATCGATTGGCGTACTTCAACCTCATATGGATCCGTTGGGATGTCGCGGTAGTCATAGCAATAGTAGCATTTATAGTAGTGGAAGCTCAGCACATTCTTACAGCACTACACCTACACCTAGTACTGACCGAGCGCAACCTTCTTTATTACATGAAAAGTATAAAGATCATAAAATCGGTCGCCGTATTGGTTCAGGGGCGACGGCCAAACTAAAGTTGCTGAAACGAGTGAATTCAGATCGAGTGGTGGCAATGAAGATATTTCGAAAGAAGAGTAATAAAGAAACAACCAAGGATTACGACAAACGACTGACGAGTGAATTTTGCATTTCAAAGACACTCGAGTGCCAACATGTAGTACAAGTCTATGATTTATTAAAAGACAAAAGGGGAAGATGGTGTACGGTCATGGAATATGTAAGTTATATCAGTTCTGGAAAGAGGGGATAAGGCTTATTCATTTATTGGTTTAGTGCTCAGGGGGCGACCTACTATCAATAGTACAATCACACGATTTGACAGATAATGAAATGGATTGCTTGTTTAAACAATTATTACTTGGATTAAAGCATATTCATGCTAGCGGCGTTGCACATCGCGACATCAAGCCGGATAACTTGATTATGACCCATGAAGGGATACTCAAGATAGGAGATTTTGGTGTAGCCGACGTGGTTCAATCTTGTTTTGACTCGGAGCCAAGAGCATGTCAAGGACAGTGTGGATCAGAGCCTTACTGGTCTCCCGAAATGTTTAGTTCGCCTGAACACTACGACGGTAGAGCTCTGGATATTTGGAGTTGTGCTGTCACGTGGCATATTATGCTTTACCGCCGTGTGCCATTTATCAAGGCAAATACGGAAGATCCAAACTATGTGGATTTTTTGGACGCTAGAGGAAGCTGGTTACCTCTCTCAAAATGTAGTTTGGAAGAAAAAGAATGTCTTTTTGCAATGTTTGATATCAACCCACAGACGCGGTGGACAGTAGACCAATGCTTGAACTCAGAATGGATCTCGAGTATTCAAGTGTGTTATCAATCATTCGAAAAACATAGACATCATGACTTTATTAAATAATAATAATAATAATAATAATAATAATAAGAGTGATACTTTTTTTTTTTTTTTTTTTTTTTTTTAAAAAAAAAAAAGAAAATTATTTTGATTTTACATTTTGGCTTAACCAGTTCAAGCCTTGGTAAAGTCCTTCTCCTGTAGTTGCACATGAAGGGTAGACATACCATGTTCTGTCTTTCATTTTGTCCAAACCCAATCGGTCGGTAACTTCACTAGGTGATAAAGCATTTGGCAAATCTTGTTTGTTAGCAAAGACAAGCAACAGACAGTCTTTCATTTCTCTGTCAGACAGAATTCGATGCAATTCTTGTTTAGCTTCATCAATACGATCTTGATCTTGGGAGTCAATAACAAAGATCAAACCCTGAGTCCCAGTGTAATAATGTCTCCACAAATTTCGAATTTTATCTTGTCCTCCAACATCCTATGTATATGCTTGTTAGTGGCTCTCTCCCTCTTTTTTTTTTTTTTTTTTTAAGCTGATGTTCTTTACCCAGACATTGAACTTGACATTCTTATAAACAACTGATTCTACGTTGAAGCCTACTGTTGGGATAGTGGTGACTGATTGATTCAGCTTTAGCTTATAAAGAATAGCTAATAATGATAAAAAAAAAATTATATATAGAACGGGTTGAGTAAAAATGTTCTCCCTTTTCTTTTCTTTTTTTTTTGAAGAGGTCTTTTACTTGTTTTGCCAGCAGCATCTAATCCCAACATGAGTATACGCATTTCTTTGTTGCCAAACATTTTTGACAGTGCTTTAGATAAATTGGCTCCCATAGTTTGTGTGTGTGTGTGTGTGTGTGTAGATAAATAGGTTGTGATAATTAGCGGATAGAGTATGTATAAGAGAAAATATAGATTTGGGTTTTTTTTTTTTTTTTTTTTCAATAAAAGGAAAGGAAAGGGTGGTGTGTGTGTTGATACGAGTAGAGTAAAAGAAAAAAGACAAAAGAAGAAAAAAGTAAAAAAAAAAAAAAAAGATAATAATTAAAAGTTTCTTTTTGTGCAACTTTATAATGAATAGGAGAAGAAAGGGGAGAAAAGAGTTCATGTCAAAGCAATCACAGTGAGGGAACAGGCAGATATATATGGAGAGACCAAAGCTTCAGTGTAGAAGAAGGCAGGTGGAAAGTCTCCTTTCTCCCTCTCCCTCTGTAAGCGATAGTAATGCTTTGTAAATCAATGTGAGCCATTACTTTTTGTAGAGAGAGACAATCATTTTATGTAAGAAAATTAATTTAAAAATTTCTAAAAAAAGAGTTAATCTACTATCTCCCTCAATATTAACACAAAGCAAATTTACCTAAAAACGAAATAAAAAGGATTGTACACGAGCCAAACATGCAATAGCAAAATTACTTGTACTGGGTTCATCATTTAAGCTGTTTAAAAATGCCATAATAAAAGACTGAAAAAGCCACTACACGCCCCGCCAGATCAGTGTTACATAACACGTGAAGTGAGAGGTTCAGACAGTGATGCTAGCGCACTTTGCAATTCCAAATCGCGTAAGTTTAATTGTCTGTCTACTGTAAACCCAAGCGATGACCGAGTGTTTGTTGGGGCTCCTCAATTACTATATATATATATGGATGTATGTAGGTATGTATTTTGCTGATAATAAAATAGGATACTTCATTGTAAAACGAGGTTCCTTTTTTTTTTTTTTTTGGGTGCATGTTTAAAGGTATAGAGGCTGCTTGGTTTTGGCCCAATTGAAATCAAATCCTTTTTTTTTTTTTGGTTTGAAAAAAAAAAAAAGAAAAAGTCGCAAAAGTTATTTGTTGATAATCAAGTCTTTTTATTCTAAAATGAAATCCAAGCAAAGCCTATGGCAAACAAAAAATAGAAATGAGCCGCCTTGGTTTAGTAAGAGAAAAACTTACTATGCATTATTATTTGAATAACAGTGTTTTGGCCCAATTTATACAACTCTTTTGATTGAAACACACCATTGATTTTCTCGTTTCTTTGAGGACCCGTGTTATTTGTGTGCTTTTTTTTAGCTACACTCTCTATCGTTTCAAGGCTTGCAATCAATGCAGCTCATAAAAAATTAGTCTCGTCCATAGCTCTTGATAGGTTATTACTATGCATAATACCGTGTTTCCAAAATCAATAAGGTATATTTGCGTATTATACTATATGAGATTGATTTTTGGAAACAAACGCTTTTTTATAGCGAGTGGTGGTGTTCAATACTACCCACACACCCTTTTTTTTTTTTTTTAAGCTCTTCATCTCATCTCTCTCTATGTTACACCATCTCATATTTTGCGCTTATCAAAAATAAAAAAGGGTTTTTGTTTTCTACACACTTCTTTTCTACTTGCTTTGTCTTACTCTCTTTAACCCAAAACATAGCTTAAATAGGTGGATGAATAAAAGAGTCGGCAGTCAATAGATCTGGATCAAGTCAGTCTTTTTAAGAATTTACTTTTCTTTAGTAGCAAATGAATGGAATCAACTTTGGTCTCTAAGTCGATTCCAATCCTTGAAAAAAGAGAGACTGGACCTTTTCCCACCAGTTTTGAAAGACAGTTTAGATTTGTCAAAAAAAAAGATAACTGTCGTCTCGGGTAGTTGGTTTAGTTAAAACTAAAAAAAAAAAAAAAAAAAAAAAAGGTTAGAAACAAGTATGCCTACTTTAGCATCTCTTCATTTCAACTTTAAAAGCCATAAAATCCAAAAAAAAAAAAAAAAAAAAAAAAAAAAAAAGAAAAAGAAACTACTTTTAAATGACTAATGTAGCTCAACCACTCTTTGCCATCAACAACAGCCAAAAAGAACAAAGTCAGCAAACTGATTGCAGACAGGAGAAGTGGTTGACGGCTTTCTTTTTGGGTGGTGGTATTATCAGAAAGTTAAAAAAACACATTGCACTTTGAAAAGCCCAATGCTCAGTAACCTTTTTTTAAAAAAGTACTTTGAGTGTAATTAAGGTGATAGAAAAAAGTAGTTTGTAGATGGGTTTGAACTCTTTAACAACATGGGGGGGGGGGAAGAGAAAAACGT
>JAIXMR010000041.1:60000-187884 GCA_025677835.1 Sporodiniella umbellata
CTGAACTTCAAATAGAAAATGTCATGAGTTTGTCTTGCTGTTGTCACTTGAGTGAAAAACGGTAAGTCGGAATTGACAAATAAAATGAGTTCGTAGAGTGTCCTTAAGCTATGGATTGACACTTTACTTTTTATTGGAATCTAAACATGGCTCCGTTTTGGGTCGTTAAGCGCATATAAATAGAAACAAGCCATGCCTCAGGAAAGGGTATTTAAAAGTGTGCAAGCCACTTGTCAAGGAAAACATGCTTCGTTTTATTAAAAAAAAAAAGAGAGTAGGCTCCATGGTATTATACACGCTCCGATACTTCTAGTTTTCTCCGTAAAATAGTAATGCGATTACGGATTGAGTCAATGACTAGTATGAGTGAGTGAATAGGGCCTCTTTGGATGTCTTTTTCTTACATTTTGTAATGATTTTCTTATCTTCTTCTTCAATAGTCACATCGTCTTTAGGGCGTACATGTAATATGGCTTCTAATAGCCATATCGCGCTTTGATATTCCTGTTCACAATGCGCTATGTTTTCTCCTACAAGTTCGTTCATAGCAGCTTGTCGGCTCTAAGGGGAAAAAGGATTTAGTACTCAATAGGCTTTTCATTATTATTATTATTTTTTTTTTTTTTGCTTTTTTGCTTGCTTTTAGTTCTTTATTACCATTTCGAGTGCATGATCATAAAGTAGCTTTTCTACACAATTGTTTTCTAGACAGTGTTTATCCGATTGAATTGTCTCGGCTCGATCGAGGCATTCGTTGAATTTCTCTCGCATCCATTGAACGGCGTCGTTTAATCGAGCCATCTCTTTTTTTTCTTCGAGCTGTTCGTAATTCTTTTGCCAGTAGTTTTGAGCAACGTCTAGACCTGCCTCGAGCAGAGCCAGTGCTTTCACATAGAGCATCACGCTTTCTTCAGCACTTTGATGGGTTTCATCTTCAGTACCGATTGCTTCAAACTTTTGGTCTCCAAATTTAGCTACTGCATGGGCCATACAGGCCACGCCTTCGATATGTTGGAGTGTGCCGCGGGTTCGAGGATGACTTGACATGAATCCACGCGGGGAGCCAGCAAGGTCTTTAGGTGGCGAGGGCATACTGGTTCCAAACAGTCGAACCGATGCTAAAGACATGGCACGAGCCAAGGCTGAACCAGCCGAAGAGCCAGTGCTCTGTTTTCGTTCACGAATAAATGGAGGAGGGGTTGAGGGAGGTGCCTGGGGTATATTGACTGCATGGGTACGTATAGGTGAGCCTGAGATCAAAGTAGACAGTCGCTTTCCGGCACCTTGGTTTGATTTGGGTGAAGCATCAAGTTCTATAAAGCCAAAATAAAAAGAATGTGTTATTCGCTTGCCCTGTAGAATGAAAAGGTATTATTTACCATCTGCAAATTGATTTGTCTTGATACTTCTTGGATCCACAATAATATATTCTTGAGTCAGATCATCTTCTTTCACAGGCTTGCTTTCCATCTTGCTATAGACAGCCGATCGAACAAATCCATGTCGACTCGGAGACAGCTGAGCAAAAGGAGGCGGTTCGTAATCGTGTGAGGGTGTACGCATCGGCCGTGGGATCCGTCGAGTCTGGATAGCAGGATGTTGAAAGAAATCCTCAAAGCTGATTCTTTCTATCGGATTTCGCTTCAAAAGCTTCCTAATCAAATCTTGTAGGTCTTCGCCGGTTGTAGGGTCGGGGAAATGGATTTTATCGTTATTTTCGTTGATCTTTTTGAGTAACTCGATATGGTTCTGGGCTCTGAAAGGGGGTTTCCCTGTCACTGTCTCGTAAAGTACAGCGCCCACACTCCAAAGATCTGCTTTGGCATCATACTTTCTATAGGAAAGAATCTCAGGACCCATATAAAGAGGTGACCCACATAGGGTATCGGCTAAACTGGCATCAGGTAAAAATCGAGCAAATCCGAAATCAGCTACTTTCAATATCGGTAGTTCTGGATCATTAGGGTTGGGGGCTAAAAGTAGATTCTAGATAAGAGTTTATATATGAGTTGTTGTTTTTTTTTTTTTAAAAAAAAAAGGAAGAAGCTCTCACCTGTGGCTTGATATCTCGATGGATTAAATCTTGGGATCTCAAGAACTGTAATGCATTGGCTACAATAAATAAAGCATTAGTTATAAACAAAAAGAGCTTATAAAAGCGAACTGTGTCTAACCCAATTGCTTTAGAAAGTGTCGAACTACTCGCTCTGATAGTCCGCCAGTACTTCCTTTTTTCATAGTTTTATTTGTCTTGGCCTGCTTAATATAATGAGACAGGTCTCCTAGTGAACAGTATTCCATGACAAGATATATGTTTGGCTCCGTTTTCTAATAGAAATGGGGTGGGTGGCTTCCGTCAGTTGTCTACCTTTTTTTTTTTTTTGGTTAAAGTTCTTACTTGACAGTCAATAAGACCCACAATATGGTCATGTCTTATCGAAGTAAGAATAGATATTTCTGACTCTAGACTTTCCAACAATTTCTTTGTTAATTTAGACCTCTTGACTGATTTCACTGCTACAATGTGTTGTGTTTGCTAATCATCTTTATATAAATTACTTTGTTCTAAACTCATTCTTGTTTTCTCTCTCTCTTTTTTCTTTTTACTTTATGCTGCGCTTTATATACAGTTGCAAAGGAACCTTGTCCTATTTTTTCTTGAATAGCATAACTTCCAATGATAAGCTGTGATCGTTTATTTTCTTCTGATAAGGACATAATTTATTTATTGATATCTTATTTGATGTGTATGTATGTGTGTATATAAAAATGATATATGTATAGGTGCGAAGGTTTTTTATTTTTTAAGGTGTGTATTTATGAAAAGAAAAGAAAAAAAAAAAGAAAAGAAAAAAAAAGTGTATGGGAGTTCAGAGAAATAAGACTGACATTTCACCTGACCTTATCCAACCACATTACTGATTTTCTAAAAATGTGCATAAAAATATATTTGTATGAAATGAGCAAGTCGGGCAAAGAAAAAAGGCACACCTATAGAATTGGCCAGATTATTCATCCGTAGCCAAGTTACTCTAGGCTATTAGGTTTTAAAAGAAAGGGATTTTGGTAAGCAAATGAACAACAACAACAACAACAAAAAAAGTTTATGTATGTATACTGACGTGCAGCTCTATATATTCACACACACACACACACACACACATACACATACGCAATTTCTAGAGAGCTTTGGGACTCTGTCGGCTATCTAAAAATATATAATAGAGATAAACAAAACATGTTTTTTTTTGGCTGCTACTACTACTACTACTACTACTACTACTACTAATCCCAGGCTACGCTTATTGTTACTATTAACGGAATCGGTCAAGATGTCTCAATGATGTGATACATCGCTTCTATCGCGAAACTAGTGTCTGTGCATATCCTATGAGAAACAGAGCACTAAAGTTTTCTTTTGTTTTCCAATAACGTATCTGTGCAACCCAATCACTTAAATTCTGAAAAGTAAAAGTTGTTTATCTTACAAGTAAAGTCGATTACTATAAGCCATCTATCAAATACCTTTAGAAAAAATGCTACTATCCTCCCGATAGTTAAAACACCTCAGATTTGAAATACAAAAGTAAGAAACAATTCAATTTTTCTGATAAGAGCAAAAGCAACATAGGTAAATAAATCTACATCAGCAAAAGAAAAAAAAAGCTTGCCTTAACTTCTGACTATGGTTTTTCATTTATGTAGCACTGTAGAGTAAATCATAAGCTTCAGCTGTTGTCTTCTTTTTGTTTAGTTTTCTCTTTTTTCTCTAAAAACACTCTCACTATATCAATAAAACAGATAAAACAAAAAAAAGTCCTTTTTTTTTTTTTTTTTTTGGTACTCCTTGACCTTTGATACTCAGACTGTATCAGGTGGCTTCCTCTCAAGTTCTATTAAATATTTTGAGTCAAAGTGGACCTTTTCATTTGTTTTTTCTCCACCAAAGACTTACAAACAGACCCCTACTTTTGTGCAAAAAGAAAAAGTGACTTTTATATGATGTTAACAGATGTCTATCGTTAACTTGAAAAAAAAAAATAGAAAGCGACCTACAGGCATTTAGATATGTCTTTTGACTAAGATTTGTTTAGCTTCTGAAGATTTAAATTGGACTGTTGGTATTTCATCCTGTACGTTGTACAGTCTAATGATTTTTTAGACTCCTGGCTCTAAATGCCATTGAGCGTAACTTTTTATAACAAAGAGTCTAATAGTGTATATAAATCATTGACTCGATGAAAGCTCCCAGAAAGACTAAATTGACAGATTGAGCTTCTTATTTTATAATACGACCAAAGGTCGTCATACTCATGTTTTTACTGCTACTTGTGTTTTGTTTTATGTGTCAACCACTATACAAAATTGTATATCGTAATGGATGATTGTACTATCTTTTCAACAGTAAAAAAAAAATCGCGTCTATTAGCTTGCATGGACCGGGTCTTCAATTGCCAAAAAAAAAAAAAAGATAGCATTTACGGCCATTAAATAAGAATAAGCTGTTTTCTTTTGCCCTTTTTTTTTTAAAAAAAAAATTAAGCTTTATATTACTAGTGTTATTGTGCCCTTTTTGGATTTTTTTTGGCTGTAAAGTTAAATCGCAGCGATTAAAATGTAGCGTGTTTGGTGTGTGTATGTGTGTGTGTGTGTGTTTGGTGTGTGTGTGTGTTTTTTGTAGTGCTTTTGTTATTACTGACATTTTATAAGCCAATGTTTACTCAATGCCATTCCTGTTTCTCTTTGTTTTCAAAAAAAAAAAAAAAAGAAGAGAACAGCAAAAAAAAAAAAAGAAGATCCAAGTATATGATAAGTTGAGGCATATACCATTGCTGAATGAAACTACAAGAAATGGTACTACATTAAGCGGGGGTTGCAATAGCTGAATTAGGCATGATATCCAATTGTTCTTTTTCTAAATCGACAAAGTCTTTTACAAGATTAAAAGACAGTGGAAGCAAACAGAAAGAGAAGACAGAATTCACAGTGCCTGTCGTTCTTTTATAAGCGAATGTCGCATGTTTCTGGAAGACAGTATCGTGCTTTTTATTTCGGTATGTACTTTTATGGTATTCACCATTGTTTGTCAATAATAACAATAATAAAAACAAAAAAAAAAGAGGCTTAAAAAGACAGATGGGGTCAAAGATGAGCAGTTATAACCAGTTTTCCTTTGTCCTTGTAGATGAGATAGATTAGGTAGGTTATGAGCAGACTTGGTGTTCAGCCGACCAATGTGAGATATTCCCAAAAACAAAAGGTACAAAGTATATGAAAAGCACGATATCAGTTTCTTAATTGTGCTATACAAAGTAGATACACAAGATACAAACTGAAATACAGGCTTTTGAGATGTTGAGACGTCTCTTTGAAAGAAAAGAGGAGATGGCCAGATCTTCTTGAGCAAATTATCCTTTTAAGGGCACGATTAAATTATACTTCTGGGAGCACCTGAGCATCATGTTTACACCTTGTCTGCATAATGTAATATAAATTTATTTAGCAATTGTCAAATCACGTGCATTGCACTTTCTTTAGTTTTCTTTTTCCTCCTCCTTCATTTATATAAATAAAAATGTTTTTCTTTTATAAAATTCTGCCTCGTTTCTTTTCATTTTCGAAAAAAAAAAAAAAAAAAAAAAAAGGCGTACGCATAGATACACACCCCCAAGCATTTGCCTTTCCTTTTTATTATTATTTTATCACCATGGTAACCAAAAAAAAATTTTTTTTTTTTTTTTTTTTTTTCGAGTTATTTGATTGAACCTTTAACAAAAGTCAACTAACGAAAGTAGCTTACTGCTCCCTATATTAACCCTACTATGAAAAGACCCGAGGATGAGAAGGTGACGATGATCGATTACACAAACCTCTATATCAAGAATCTAGATCGAGAAGTGGATAGCAGCAAACTGTTTGAGCTGTTTCGAGTCTTTGGTGAGATCGTCTCTGCCCGGGTGATGAAAGATACCCAGACTGGCATCTCTCGAGGTTATGGCTTTGTAAGTTTTAAACAGATGGAGGGTGCTCAAGAGGCTTTGAGACATATGAACGGTGTGCGTCTTTATACGAAGCACATTTCAGTCAGCTATCACGAACACAAAAAGGTATCACCTTCCAACATCCATCGAAACCCCACTTTTCATCCCACTCAACAAGAACCCAGCTTTTACCCGACACCCGACAAGGTAAATCTTCCCAAGTCTGTACATATTTATAACTCTTTTTAGAATTTTATCCAGCCATGGCAAGAGACTATTTGGATGCAGCCCTCAAACGGATATATGATGCCTATGCCTACTGTCACATCACCAATGACACCTCCGATGATCAGTATCCAAGAACACAAGTTAAGAGAGGTGATTGATTCTCAGCTCTCTGGACCACAGAAAAGAGATTTAAACGACCTAGTGGAACTGATACAGTCATTGGACCGACGGGAGCTATCGCTCTGCTTGTTTAACACATCTTTTTTGAAGCAGCAGATCGATAAGGCGTACGAGGTTATCCATCTATTCAGGGAAAGACAGCCTCCTGTCTCTGCCTCTCTGCCCACAACACCCTCGTTAGACCATCAGCACCTAGAAGAGGACGAGGACAGTCAGTCTGTGACTGCTCTTCTGGCGACCATGGAAGGCATGAGCGTCAACAAGAAAAAGAGGTTCTTGGGCGACATTCTTTTCCCTCTTGTCAAGAGTACAGGTATTCGATATGCGCCCAAAGTGACCATTTATCTATTAGATACAGTAGCTTTAGATGAGCTTACCTGTACAATGCATAACAAACAACAACTGGCTCAAAGAGCGCACCAAGCCTACGTTGAAATTCATGGAGAAGACTCAAATCCTTACCGTAAAACAAATTGACAAAACAAACAAAATATCTACACAGCATACCCTACTACCCCTTCTCCTCCTCCTCCTCCTCCTCCTCCCCCCTCTTTTTTTTAAATTTTGTTCCTCTTTTTTCTTGTGTCCTTGTAAAATCAAACAATAAAAAAAACTGTAAAAGAAAAGCTTTATTTTGTGTTGGTAGGTGGCTCTTCCATTTCTTTCCAGATAGCTTCCATTCTCTTTCTTTTTTCTTTGGATATCTCTTTGTTGACCTTTCTTTGAGCAAGAAACTTTTTGATACATACAAAACAGTTGTGAATAAAGCTTCCTTTTTTACTGTCGTGTGTACCTCTTTCTGTAAGCATTCGTCTACAGCTGTCTTGGCTGAATTGCAAACGCCAATGAACTTGTTAAAAGTACCTGCTCTATGACATTCATTTAAGGCCTCAATAACATTGGCGCAGCCTTCTTGATTGTGAGCTTCTAACGGTGGATGCATGTTCGAATGAAAAAAAAAAAAAAAAAAAAAAGACCCTGTCAAAGTTTTTTAAGCGTTGTATATATAAAAAAAAAAAAAAACAGGCAATAAATTGCTAGTTCCGACTGCGCATTGATCTACCTTTTTCTTTACTTTATTCTTTGTTGTTGCACCTATTTTCTAATAGTAATAACAATAGCAGCCATTTGGAAAGACAAAAAAGAAAAAAAAACACTTCATAAAAAACTCTATGGAAGCGAAAATTGAGGGTAAGTTTGACATTACTATTGTATATGTAGTTGAAGGTTTTTCTTAAAAGTTGACAAAATGCAAAAACTATTCAGTCGGTTAAAAATAAGAGACCAATCGAGGAGAAAGATGAAGAGGTCTTTTATAAGAGGGCCCAAAAAAGGACTGAAACCCTTCAAATTGTTCAAATCTAATATACAACCTTTGGATGTGTATTTTAGTAATGATTATTACTAAACATAAACAGTAACAATAAACCTGCATTTTTTTTAATAACAATCTGTCCATTTCTCCTGTGATTATTTCTCTCTCATCAGTCGATGCCTCCCCCTTTTTCTTTTCAGTATAGAAAAACAGTGATAAAATAGAAAAAAAAAGTTCCCTGCAGAAGAAGGAACTCCCAGCTCTTTCTCCTCATAAGGAGACATAGAAAGGTTTTTTTTTTTTTTTTTTTGGTATAGAAGGTGGCCGTTATTTTTCTTGGTCACCGATTCTCCTCTTTGACGGCTATTTCGTTTGTAGTTTTTGAAATATATATATATATTTATATATATGCACTCATCTCTTTTTGTTCACCCTTTTCCTTTCTTTCTTTTTTTTTTATTACTATTACAAGTGGGTCTCGATTAAAAAAAAATGAGTAAACTACCCTCGCTAAAGGAAGTACTGAGCCGGAAAAGCCAACCACCTGTATGTCTTTACAATTATTATATCGTTTTAAGAGACAGGTTAGCTATAGAGCCATGGCTAGATTTCTGGCTTGATGTTTCACAAGCCACCGCACTGCATAAACGGTATATTAAACACAGACAGACACCAGATCTTTGGCCACATCTCGTGATGCCATCGAAAAAACCAAGGATGGTACCCACAGAAGAAGAGATGATCGCCACAGTCGATAGGATCTATTTGAAATATATTGCGCCTAGCGCAGAGAAAGAGATTTTTATGTTGCCCGAAGCAATTCGACATGCTATCGGTAATCAGCTAGCGCAAGACAAAGCAGCTAGAGAGGATCCAGCAATCTACCTAGAAGCACAGAAGCATGTCTACAATCAACTCGAGTCTACTTTTCATCTGTTTATTCGGTATAAAGTGTTTATGAATCTTACTTTACCACAGCAGATTGGAAGGCTCGTCCTTGGCTTTCTCTCTTTATGGGCTGGATTCACATTGGAGTTCTGTTTGATTTTCTTGGATATTCAACCCTGGCAAAAAAGACTATGGGTAAATAGCCAGAATATGATTGTATATACAAAGCTAAGAAAAATGTTTTTGTTAGGCCTTTTTACCTATTGGCCTGGGTGTCTTTTGTTTTGCTAGCTCTGTTTTGGGTATCGACCCTTTCTGGGTTTTGATATTTAACACAAGGTAAAAACAGCAATAGCCAGAGAGAGAATCTCAATAGTACGTATGTAGTGAAACAATCACATTTGAATTCAATCCGATTTTGCATCCTGAAGTCAAAAAAATCTTGATCTTTCGATCCTGGGTCCTTTTGGGTTTGATTGTTTTTATCACTTGTGCCCTCATGTCTATTTTCTGTGCTGTTGCTGGTCACAGGCTTTGATGGTAGAAAGACGCGTCTTTATTTATACATATTATCTCTTTTATTTATTAAACAAACTTCAACCTGGCCTCATAATAATCTATCAACTATCAAAACAGTTTAATTAAAAACAGCTAATCTATTCGGGATTCATACTTTTAATGGACATTTATGATGTATCTCTTGGAGCGTATGTACAGTTTTCTCTCCGTTTTTCCTAAAAAAAATAATATTATTTTGTATATACAAAGAGATAGAGCAATTACCAGTCAAGGTAGACCAAGATCAAGGTATTATCTATAGGCGATTTTTGAATAGACCCAATAGAGCTCACTTCGTCTGACCAAGAGGTGTGTTTTTTAGGATAGGAAGTAGGTAAAGCATACCCTTTGTCTGCCAAACATCGAGGGATGTCCATCATAGAAACCGTGTCCAGATTTGGATCAGGAAGAGTAGGTATGCTTGGTTCTACGAGGTTTATTGCTAGACCCTGTGGTGTTGTAGTCTTGACAGCTGCTTTAATGGGTGCTTTAACAGGTGCTTTAACAGGTGTTTTAACAGCTGCTTTAACGGATGCTTTGACAGCTGTTTTAACGGGCGCTTTGACAGCTGTTTTAACGGACGCTTTGACAGATGATTTAACAGGTATAGGCTTGGCGACTTTCTTTGGTGTACGCTCTTTTCCAACTGCCTGTTGTTTACCATAACCAGGCGCGTTAGAAGGGCGCTGAATATCTCGATGGTCCCAATACGATTCACACAAGTCAGGTACGTCACTATCGGTGAATCCCCCTTTTTCCGTTATTGTGTTTTCCGCGGAAAAAGTATTGTTTGTTTACCTATGAATACTGTTTGCCATTTCTAACGTATTATCAGATTCTTCATAACCTTTCCATTTGATTTCATATTGTACTACTTTTCCCTATTGTTTTATTTCAAAACGAGAATAGACAGAAACACAATTGGTTTTTAAATCGAAGCACAATGAAAAAATTGTTGTCCACATAACACTATGCGACGTTTTTTGTAATAGGTTTACCTTGAAAATAGTATGGCTCACGATCTTTTCGATTTCGTATTCGGAATCGCCTTCAAGATCAGCTGCAATCATCTGAGCATAGGTCTCATCCATTTCTAACTGTTGACGTATAAGCTCTGCATTCGTTGGATCGTTGTCGGTTTTTATTGTCTGGCTAGTCAAGAGTTCAGGCGACTGAACAGGTTCGGGCAAAAATAGATTCTCAGGTGTAGATGAGCCTTCAGAAAGAGAAAGGTGTGCAGGTGGTTCGTCTTCGTCTGAATCAATTGAGATGGTAACAGGTTTCTTTTTTAACACGCGATCCATCTGTAAAGGAATGTCGTCATCGCTTTCGGGTGGAGAGAACCTTCTCTTTCGACTAGATCCTTGGTTACTAGAAGGTGACAATAATTTTCTTTTGGAGAAACTCATAAAATGAAAAAAAAAAAAGATAAATTATTCTCCAAAAAAGCGACCGTGCTTTTACTCTTTTTTTTTCGTAAACAATATCAAATTAAGGAGACCAGTTTATTTTTATTTGAAATGACTGGTTATTTGTTTGCTGTGGTGTTTTCAGTTCTTTTAGTTCTTCATGCCAAAAAGAAGAAATCTTTGAGTTATGATGGCCGCGTCGCCGCGTTTATATTAGGCTTGGTGACTTTCTCTTCAGATCTTTATGTATTTACTACTGTCCTCTTGGGTTTCTTCCTCGCCAGTAGTCGGCTAACCAAGTTTAAAGCAGAAAAAAAACGCCTTCTAGAAGAAGATTATGAAGCGTCGAGTGAAAGGAACTGGGTTCAGGTAATGTGCAATGGACTCATGGGAGGATTGGCTGTTGCTTTTTTTCGACCTTTTGAACCAATGCAATGCTACCGTCAAAATTCATTTTCTACTCTCTTAATGTGGGCTTATATTGGGTATCTTTATATATATTTTTTTATTGACAGCAAAGAAAAAAAGAGACTAACCTTTTGTTTGTACATTTAGACACTATGGCTGCTGTGCAGGGGATACGGTAAAAAAAAAAAAAAAAAAAAAGCAGAGCTGATCACTAACATGCTAAGGGTATAGTGGGCAAGTGAACTAGGCATTTTAAACAATGGTTGGCCTATTTTGATAACCACGTTTAAAAAAGTACCCCCAGGTACCAATGGCGGGGTCTCTCAACTAGGACTGTTTGCTTCATTGGCAGGCGGCGCATGGATTGGACTGATAGGTGCCTTGACTTTATGGGCCGAACAAAGCTGTGGTGGGTTTCCATGGGAGATTTTAGTAGTCGGCTCCCTTTCTGGTATTATAGGCTCTTTGGTAAATACCAATGCACTGAAAACATGTGTATGTATATATTTATATATTTGATGTTTGCTTTAGATCGACTCTCTTTTAGGAGCTACGGTTCAAGAAAGTGTATATAGCAAAGAAAAAAAAATCATCATCTCTCAAAAGAGCACTTCTGCATCGTTTGAAGTTGTTTCTGGTATACCTTTATTAGATAACCACCAAGTAAACCTGCTATCTTCTATGTTGACATCAAGTCTTTGCGCTTTTTCTGCTTGGTGCCTTTACTCTGCACAACAATAAAAAAGGAACAACAGGGTATTGATGCCGTTGTGTAACCTTTCATCTCATTAAAACAATGGGTGGTACAATTAAAGAATTTGTTTTGTGTCAAATTGCGTTGTGTATGTATACAAATATATGCGTATTTTCCTTTTATTGCTGTTATTTTTTTTTTTTTTTGCATTGCAATGCAATGCAAATATATATATACAAAGCAAAGGTCACAAAGAGAAGTGTAGAAAAGACAATTTGGATTACAAAACTAATTAAGGGCATTTAAAAGACCGTTTTTGTTGGTTGTATCCTAACCGTCTGGCATGTCAAACCTAGTTTTCATCGACACTTTTTTATATTGTTATTGTTATTGTCCATCCCAAAAAAATAGAATGTATTTACTGCGTACGTATAAAAAGAAAAGGAAATTTGTTTCCGAAAAGGTGTCTAGTAGAGCATTTTGAATTTGTTATACCAGCTATAAATGCCTAGGTTTACTACCGATCTTATCTGTTGCCTATTGGGCATGTAGAAAGAGCGTTTTGAATATAGCAAAATGTAATGGGATAAACTAAGGCATTTTAGTCTTTTTTTGAACAAAAAGAAAAAAAGCTACCGTTAGCATGAAAAAGAATTGATTTGAAGTTTTTTTTTTTTTTGGCTTTTGTATACTAGTAATAGAAGGCATATCGATGGAACATCTTTTATGTATATTGTTTCTTTTTCTTTAGCAAACCATCTACTACTCTATTTCATGGCTCGAAAGGTCGGTTCCGCTAAAAGCATGGTAGTACTCGGGACTGTCAACAACAAATAAATAGTAATACTTTTTAGCGCCTAATTAAAAGAAGTAGTACAAGAAGTAACATTTTTTTTGTAAAATCCAAAAAAATCTAGGTACTTGGATCAAGAAAAGTATTTTTATTGCCTCAAATAAGACAAAGAAAAAGGTCTCTCTTTTTTTTTTTTGAGAAAAAATTATGTATAAAGATTGAAATGAATGTGTATGTTTTAGTAAGATTGCATCTCATAAAGATGATGTAGTTAGATTGAAATAGATTGTTCGCTATTCTTCTAATTATCTTTTTTCAAGGTCAAATTGTTTTTAGTGCAAAGACTAAATGAGCAACCAAGAGCTCTTTCATTTGCCTTTATTAAAACTATGGTGCCTTTTTGTGTGTTTGTTTGTGTCTTGATTATTCTACCATTGGAAACAACTAAGCGCCAGTATTTATGAAAATAAGTTGTACATAAACAAAGGTTACACCTTGTTTTAGCCCAAACTTTTTTTTTTTAGTACCAAGTTGTTTATAACAGAAAAGTTTAATTCAGCCCAAGAAGCTTGTTAGTAATTCAAGCAAATAAACAAAAAAAAATGCAATGTTTAAAATCTATAACTCAAAGACACAAAAAAGGAGGCCTGTCTATCTTTTTTGCTATTTTTATGAGATCTAGAAAAACAGACTCCTTAAAAGAAATGCGAGAAAAATAGGCTGTGGTTCAAATACAACTTTTTTTTTTATTTTTTTGTAAAAGAAAACAATAGGCAAACAACCCGAAAAATCTCTATTTCCGACCTTTTGTTTTTCGAGTGAGACTTGTTGCCTGCCTCTGTTCCAGCCAGCCTATTTTTATTTTGGCATGCTCATTTTGTGCATGCAGTGTAGTGTTGTCAAGCTATAGATAAATCCTTGTGTTTGTATAAACTAGCAATAATAGTAACTATAGCCACTAATCAATGGCTGATCAACGCGGGGATAAGTTCCAGTAAAAAAAAAAGATGTATAAGATTTTCATGTTGGTGACCTGCTTGACAACCTACTAGAAATAGTACTGAGCAAAAAAAGGTTTTCCGTTTCGTGGGTAAATGGAAAATAGATGAAGATTTGAAAACAGTACAGTGTGTTTGTGAAATCTGTTTTTCTATTGTAGAAATCTTTTAATCAAACACAACGTAAAGTGTATATTTAGAAAAACCCCTCTTTTTGGACAAAATCAACAGAAATAATGGCGTGCGTATATGGGTCCCCAACCAACGCAAAGAGTAGGACAAAGCTACCATTTTTTTGAGGTTAAATTAAAAAAGGGCTTTTTTTTAGGTTTGAAGACCAGCTAATCTTTCTTTCTGTTATTATTCTTATTGAACCATTTGAAAATGGTGTAATCACAGTGTCATCACTGCTACAACTACTAACAATAATAAACTTGTGACCAAAAATGGACTTTTTTCTACGCGCCTTTATAAAAAAAAAAACAGCTTTTTTGTATTCCCCCTTGCATTCAAGAGTGTTTCATCCGCCATAACAAAAGCACTAACGATAATAATAACGATCGTAAACAATGCGCATAAGTCGCTGCAAGTACGTGCGATTTAATTAAAGCTAAAATAGAGGTAAAGAGGTTTATGATGAGTCATTGGGTATGAATGAAATCATGACTAAAATATATGACTTAGCCTCAAATTAAACCCAAAACAAATGACTTTGTATGTTTACATCTAAATTAATTGGTATTACAGAAAACATAAATAGAAGTCATCTATCCTTCCTTAGCCCTTTTAACTTGAAACAGTCTGTTTGTTTACATAAGACTAGTTCTGGATCCGTTTTAAACTTTCGGAAATGGATAAAAAGAAAACTAATTAACAAAGATCGATTTGATTGGTTGAGTAATTAACATGTTGATTGTTTGTTCTCCCTGATTTTATATATAAAAGAGGGTCTAAGTATTTTCCTTTTCACTTTTTTTTTTCTTTACTTTTTTGTTTGTTTTATTTGTTTTTTTTTTCTCTCTCTTTACTTTTTGTTTATTTCAATCATAATTATAACCAGCATCCCACAACAATAAAAACAAATACAACCAACAACAAAAAAATGGCCCTTTTAACTAGCAATCGACTATCTGTTTCTACAAGCTCAGGTTTAGCCAGTCGACGAAAACACAATAAAAAGAACCTTTCCCTCAGTCTATCGAGCAGCCAAAGTAGTCCGTTGTGTGATATACCCAAGACAGCCACCTTTATACCCCAAGATCAGAATACCAATGCTTATCCCCAAGGGCCTGTACAGATTATGCCCTACCTCTTTCTCGGTTCAGAAAAAAACGCACAGCAAGTCGACCCCTCCGGTTCAATTCAAGCCATTCTCAACGTGGCCGTTGAAGTCAATCCATTAGATGAAAGTCGATACCAGTCGATGGATGATCTCATCTCAGCTGCCATTGCTCCTTCCCCATCGCTTTCCAAGGCTTCTACCATCAGTACTGGATCTAGTCTGATGGAAGAAGAGATGGTAGATGATCCACCTAATCATTTGATCGGGTATCATAAGCTGCCTTGGGAGCATAACCAAGAAAACCTCGTGGCAGAGTTACAAAAAGCTGTGGCCATTATAGATCAAGCCCGTTCTGCAAATCAAACCATCCTCGTTCACTGCCAATGCGGTGTTGCTCGTTCGGCTACAGTGGTTATTGCTTACGTTATGAAATCAATGAAACTGCCCATGCAAGAGGCATACGATCTAGTCAAATCTCTTTCACCTGTCATCAGTCCCAATCTCACCTTGCTTTTTCAATTAAGGGAATACGAGCAAAGTTTACTTTCTAAAAAGCTTAAAAAGTCAGATAGTAATGCCATTTCCTTTAAACATCATTTGCCTTGGAAAAGTAGATTGACTACTAAATCTTTATTCTCTAAAAAGTGATTTTCCTATTTCTCTTTTGCTTGGGACCCCCTCCCTCCCTCTCTCTCTCTCTCTCCTTCTGAACCCTCCTTTTATTTTATATTTTCCCTCCTTTATTTTTGTATCATAGACCCACACACTGACACACAGATATATATACATTCATTTATATATATATACATATTACTATTATTATTGCCCTGCTGATCATCTCTCTACTTTACATACACATTGAATTCATTCATTTCTATTTATTTACAATCAATAAATCATAAATAAATACATACATACATACATATATATATATATATATATATACATCTGTTTGTATACGTATTTTCGTTTATTACAAAACTGACATCAAAGTGATCACAAAGGTCTGTTCATGTTTCGAGTTTTCAAACAAGGTTGGGAGGTGAGTCAAAGGGCATTTAAAGTAATTGGGAGCAAACACCAAAGCGAGATTATGAGCTGTCATAAGGGTATTTTGAACAACGTGAGGGTCTAGGAACTGCTGAAGAAAACGTGTCATGTAGATCAAGATACGACGATTTGCGTCTGGTAAGAGTTGAAGGAGACGAAGGACCTGGTCTCCTTCAGATGCCGATTGAATACATTGTTGGTATAATCGGCTGGGTATCAAAGGTTCTGAAAGATCCCTGAGCCAGCATTTCAACAAGGAAGCGGGTACATTAGGATCTTGAACACCTTCCAAATCATACTCTCCGTTGTCAATACGAATTCTCTATAACAAACTGCTTAGTACATTCTCTCTTTCTATGTCTAATGGCTTTACCAGGTCTGTAATCACATCAGCATCACCCGGAATACGAAAAATGCCTTCTGTTTGTTTACCGTCCAAGTAGAGTATGGCTTCGGTCAGAAAGACCATGACACGCGGCATGCCTGTATTCATATCTTGTTCTAAACCCATGACTGTTTCAATCGATTCACCAAAAACAGAAGGTTGATAGGGTGTTTCCTATAGATACTGAAGTGAGCTTTACCCCTTTTTTTTTTTTTTTAGGTTCTTTGCTATTACCAAAGTACGTTTGATTTCAGCCATGGAAGGTACTTTACCACGAGCCCCTTTAAAAAGAATCTGCTCAAGTCTGATCAGGATAGTTTTACTGAGCTTATGGTTTTCTTGAGTGACAAAATCACAAAAATGAGGTGCAAGCCGCTTAGAGGGAGGAAAAGTCATGGTAACCATGAGAACAATGATCCAGCCCTTTTCAATACTTTCACTAAATACATATAAATCACTGTTAAAAAAAAAAAAAAGGCAAACATATATATATATATATATCTACTTACGCTGATGGATTTTTGTTTAGTTGCTTAAAGAGCTGTACATAGATTTCGTCTCGCATCACTACTTTTGACAGGCCTAGAGAAAGAACGATATGCATTGAGTTTAACGGATCGTGTCCTCTAGGTCGCCAACGGTCGCCCATCAAGACCTGAAGTAGCTTGAATGATTTACAGGCCTCAGAGGATTGATGGTTATTTAAAAGAGGTTGCCGAATGGATTCTTTGGTCCATTCCATCCATTGGTTCAAAGGAATCGAACGTTTCCACCAGCCTTTGGGTTGTGTTTGAAAATAAAGAGAAGCAAAAAGCTCCATCGCCCGGCGAGAGTCTTTCTTGGCTCTAAAAAAAAAAAATTTTTTTATTTTGACGGTCAGTAAACGTATCGCACATGTGTTTAGTATGTACTTTTTGTCTGTCTGGTCCAGCAAACAGTCAGTTGTCATCACAGATGACTGTCTTTCTTCATAGACAGCTAACATAAAAAGAAAAAGGTGTAACGCGATAAGTATCTATACTGTACATACATATATATACGTAAATGTATGACTCACTGTTTTGTTTGGGTAAAAGGTTAGATAGTACGAGACCTAAGGAATCTCGAGAACGTCGAAAGCAATCGTCTGTGGATTGGCCTAATTTTCGATAAAAGGAAACAGCTCTGGGTAGAGGCTTTTCACGTGGTACGCGCTTGTTTTTGGAAAGATGATCGATGCTTGACAGCTTCTCTTGTTCTGGCTCAATAAAGAGCGTTTTTTGAGTTTCTTGGGAGCCAGCCCTTGCCATTTTGTTTTTGTGCAAATATGTATGTGTATATTTTTTATATATGTATGTGTGCGTGTGGGAAAATATGGATGGCTATTAATAAAGGGCTGAACGATACAAATGGTGAAGACTTGATT
The DNA here is from genome assembly GCA_025677835.1 of Sporodiniella umbellata. Taxonomy (NCBI): domain Eukaryota; kingdom Fungi; phylum Mucoromycota; class Mucoromycetes; order Mucorales; family Rhizopodaceae; genus Sporodiniella; species Sporodiniella umbellata. Next base: position 77,575 of record JAIXMR010000041.1, read on the forward strand.
GGAGAATGTATATAAAACTAGTGTAAATCCTTTGGAATCTCTGTTTCCTTTATAAATAAATAAAAAGACGGCCGCAAAATAAAAGAGCTGATGAAGTGATTTCGCTTGTGCCGTTATTGTTTGTTTTTATATAAAAAAGAAATGAAAGAAAACAAATATAAAAAAAAAGGTGTTTAAGAATAGAAAGTTTATTATATAAGCCAATCAGAATCTTTGGTTGTTTGGTTTTCTGCCGAACAACAAGAGAGCAAACAATTGTCATTGGATAGGTCACACTTTCATCTCTCTGAAACATTAGTCTCTTCAATCTTATCTGATCCTTTTTTATTTGGATCTTTACAGATTCTCCTTTTTCGCTAAAAGAAATGTTCATTGTAACCTTTAGCCCAATTTTTTTCCCCCTAGAAGCGGGTATAGATAATCCATTTTATGCTGAGAAAATTAGAGTCTTCCCCCAATGTGTTTAAAATTACATAAATTTTTTTTTTTGTAGTCTGTTTTCTCTGTGTGTACAAACACTCCCTTTCTCCCCCTTTTAAGTCTCAGCTTAATTAACCTTTTCTTTTTTTTTTTTTTTTTCAAATCCTTTTTTACTATTAAAGAAAATATGTCCAAAAGAGAAGAGGTTATCAGTCGCCTTAGCCAATTTAATGGAGGCGACCAATATGAAGTGGTGGATGTTGTGGGGGAAGGAGCTTATGGGGTTGTATGGTAATAAATAAAGAAGTCTATTTTTAATATGTTAGCTCTTGTTGAAAACAACATTCTAGTTCAGCTGTTCATAAACCTACAGGGCAAACAGTAGCTATCAAACGTATCTTACCTTTCGATCATGCTATGTTCTGCTTGAGAACTTTACGCGAAATCAAACTGTTGAAATATTTTAACCATGAAAACGTAAAAAAGAGTATTTACTGCTCTATCTTGTTACTATTATCTAAACTCTGTCTAGATCATCTCCATTCTTGACATCATGAAACCGAAATCAATGGAGGATTTTACAGAAGTGTAAGTTCATACAGAGTAAAGAGGATACCAAGTAAATAGTTGGACTCATTTGTTAAAAAAAAAAAAAAAAAAAAAAAAAAAACTAGATATCTTGTACAGGAGTTAATGGAAACAGATATGCATCGCGTCATTCGTACTCAAGATCTTTCAGACGATCACTGCCAATATTTTACCTATCAAACTTTGCGTGCCTTGAAGGCAATGCATTCCGCCAATGTACTTCATCGTGATTTGAAACCCTCGAATTTATTATTGAATGCCAACTGCGATTTAAAGGTTCGAACTTTTATTTCTTAGTAGTGTCATTTAATGCTGTATTAGATTTGCGATTTGGGATTAGCTCGTTCTTCTAATTCAGCAGACGAAAATAGCGGGTTTATGACAGAATACGTTGCCACCCGTTGGTACCGTGCACCTGAGATCATGCTGACATTTAAAGAATACACAAAGGCAATTGATGTGTGGTCTGTAGGGTGTATTTTGGCTGAAAAGCTAAGTGGAAAGCCTTTGTTTCCCGGAAGAGATTACCACCACCAACTGACATTGATTTTGGATGTTTTGGGAACGCCTACGATGGACGATTTCTATGGTATCAAAAGCCGTAGAGTAAAGTATCTTTTTTTTTTTTTAAGCAATAAGGCTCTGGAAGTACTAAAAAATAGGCGGTCTTTTATGTAGGCAAGAGATTATATCCGTAGTCTTCCCTTCAAAAAAAGAATCCCGTTTGCAAGATTATTTCCCAACGCAAACCCATTAGCAGTTGATCTTCTTGAAAAGCTGTTGACATTTAACCCTCTAAAACGCATTACAGTAGAAGAGGCTTTGAGCCATCCTTACCTTGAGCCTGTAAGTCCTAAAGGAGCTATTTTTTTTTTTTAAAAAAAGACAATTATTTACTCTTTTCTTTCTCTGTCCTATAGTATCACGACCCTGAAGATGAGGTAAAAAGGATAAATTGAACTGTTTCCTGTGTCTAATTTTTTTTTTATCTATAAAGCCTGATGCTGCACCTATTCCAGACAGTTTCTTTGATTTTGATCGATATAAAGACCAATTGACCAAAGAGCAATTGAAACGTAAGAAATATAAGGACTGATAAAAGTTGATTGACCTTTTATATAGAAATGTTGTATGATGAAATCACTCAATAAAACACCTTCTTTTTCTAAATAAATCAATCCATCTATACACACACATATATATATATATATATATCAATGAATAAGACTTGTTTCCGCATACAAAAATAATAACAAATAGAAAGATTTATTCCAGAACTTTGGTGACGATACCGGTACCGACAGTCTTTCCACCTTCACGGATAGTGAAACGTTGACCTTCTTCAAGAGCAACATCATGAACAAGTTCACATTGCATTTCGACGTTATCGCCAGGCATGATCAACTTATCTTCGGGATCCTCAGTACCTTCGGGGTGAGTTAAACTGACGGTGACATCGGTGGTACGAACAAACATTTGAGGGCGGTAGTTGTTGACAAAAGGGGTGTGACGGCCACCTTCTTCTTTAGTCAAGATATAGATTTGAGACATGAATTTCTTGTGAGACTTGACGGTGCCAGGAGCACAGAGTACTTGACCACGACGGATTTGTTCACGCTTAATACCACGCAAGAGAGCACCCATATTATCACCAGCTTCACCACGGTCGAGTTCTTTACGGAACATTTCGATACCAGTCAAGGTAGTTTTGATGGTGGGGCCCATGCCGACAATTTCGACTTCGCTACTCTTGGTGATAACACCACGTTCGACACGACCGGTAGCAACGGTACCACGACCAGAGATGGAGAAGACGTCTTCGATAGGCATCAAGAAAGGCTTGTCCAAATCACGGACGGGTGTAGGGATATGAGTATCGACAGCAGCCATCAATTCACGAACACGGTCTTCACCAATTTCAGGGTTACGACCTTCAAGGGCGGCAAGAGCAGAACCCTTGATGATAGGTGTAGCTTCACCATCATAGCCATATTCAGCCAAAAGATCACGCATTTCCATTTCTACCAATTCAAGCATTTCAGGGTCATCTACTTGATCAACCTTGTTCACAAAGACAACCAAGCTTTGGACGCCTACTTGACGGGCCAACAACAAGTGTTCACGAGTTTGAGGCATTTGTCCGTCGGTAGCTGAGACAAGAATAATAGCACCGTCCATCTAAATCCATAGAGCTGTTAGTTTTTTGCTTGGTGAATTGACTAAGCACAACTTACTTGAGCAGCACCAGTAATCATGTTTTTGATATAATCAGCGTGACCAGGACAATCGACGTGAGCGTAGTGACGGTTGGTGGTTTCGTATTCAACGTGCGCAGTAGAGATAGTAATACCACGAGCCTTTTCCTCAGGTGCTTTATCGATTTGGTTGTAGTCCATGAAGGTTCCTCCACCATCGCTGGACATGATCTTGGTAATAGCAGCTGTCAAAGTGGTCTTACCGTGATCGACGTGACCAATGGTACCAATGTTGACGTGGGGCTTACCGCGAGAGAATTTACCACTGTCAGTAGCCATAGTACGACGACCTAATATATATATATATATATATATATATACAAAAGTTCAATACATGCTGTGCTTGGTATAAAAAAAATTAGATATTTACCCAAAAGCATGTAGCGAGAAGGAGTAGCAGCGTTGTAAGCTCCTTTCAAAAGGTTGGAGGTCTACAAATATATTTAAGTACAAACTCAATGCTTTTCCGTGTTTATATCCATCTATTTACCAACTTGTTACCCGCAGCAAGAGCATTACGGCTGGAGATCAAAGCTAATCCAAAACGTTTGGGATCAGCAAAGAAAAAAAGTTTTTTTTTTTCAAGTTTTTTTTATTATTATTACCAGACTTAGTAGCTACTGAAGAAACACATCTACGAGAAGCGACACGAGTAGCAGGAAGAACGGCCTTATTAGCTGCTGTTTTCAAAGCAAACATTTTTATTGTTTTTGGTCAACAAAGAGAGGGAGAAAAAAAAAAAAAAAAAAAAACGGAAGGATATATTGACAGCCCTTTCACCCTGGTTCTGTGTTTTAAAAAAGCAAGTCACTGCGTTATTTAAGTCTGCCTTGTTCTCTTAAATCGTTTTTTTCTTGATCAGTGAGAGTCCAAAAGTGGCTTTTCTTTTCCTGGAACCATTGACGGATCTATAAAGAGGATTGAGTAAACAAAATATAAAGAGGGGATCTTACTGGAGTAAAGCAGTGTTTTTCTTGCCCAAAGTCAGCAAACAAAACAATATACCCAGTCAAAGCTAATGAAAAAAAAAAGTTAGAGGAATGGCTTTGAATGAAAGTATTACAAATGGAAAGAGCATATGTAAACAGTTGGATCTGCCTAGCTCTGGGTGTTGGTGCCATTGCTTCTGGCATAGCGAGTCTTCTTTTGAAACGTTCTTGTATTTGTTCACTAGGAACAGGATGCTGTGGAGGTACGGGAAATTGTGACATGTTTTTTTGTTCGTTTGAGAAAAGAAAAGAAAAAAAGTAGGTGGAGTTTGTATACGGGTGTGTGCGTGGTTTTTTTTTTTATAGTGGAGTTTTGATATTTATTGAACTCTGTTGCCCGCATTCTCTCTTTCCAAGCTATTTGCGTTCATCCATGTGCTATGCTTAGGAGAGGCATTAGTACTAAGAACTAAGGGGGAGCGAAGAGGAGAAGACAGAAACGTATAGAGAATGTTTCTTTCATGTACAAATAAACCTGGTTGCTATGATTGGGCCTAAATCACGTGGAATCGTGCTCACTTTTCAAGAATTTTCGTTGCTGTGTATTTCTTTCTCTTTTAATTTTTAATTTTTTATAAAGAACACCTATTTCAATGTCTTCTGCTGCAAGCATTCTAACACGTCAATTCAAAGGTTGTTTGTTAATCAGAATGTTAAAGATTATAGTCTAGTTTTTCTTACTTTCAATTCTATTTTCAACCAAAGAATTAACAAGAAGTCCTGTGCCCGGATTTGTTGTTGATCTCAAAGACGATAACATCTTTATTTGGTAATCAAAGACAAAAGATGTAGATTGCTTTGTATTAAAGCCTTATTTAGGGATGTTGCGCTTATCGGCACACCTACCACTATCTACGAAGGTGGATATTTTAAAGTAAAATAAGCTCCATTCAAGAACAAAAAAGATTATTATCTCTCCCCTTTCTATTTTCTCATTAACCATTGTCAATTAGGCTACGATGACTTTTCCTGAAGACTATCCTTTTAATCCGCCTACATTTCGTTTCAACCATGAATTTTATCATCCCAACGGTAAAGAGATACCTAAGGAAAAAAAAGGGGGCATTCAAAAGTTACGTACGCCTAAAGAGATAAATAGTATATCCTGATGGAAGACTCTGTATTTCAATTCTTCATCCTGCAGGCAACGATCCAGCCAGTGGAGAAGCACCTGAGGTACAAAAAAAAAAAAAATAAAGAAAATGTCTGTGGATAAAAATAACTCATTCTTTGTTTAATGATACAGGAACGATGGAATCCCACCCAAGTAAATAAAACCCTATACAAAAAAAAAGCACCTTTTCATAACTCATTTATCAATTCTTTATAGTCCGTAGAAAGTAATAGAACATTAAAGTAAACGATTGTGTTTACCTTCTCTTCTATATATATATATATATGTATATATCTTGTAGGTGTACTTGTCTCGATTATCTCATTATTAGCTGATCCAAATTGTTCTAGCCCTGCTAATGTAGACGCTGGTGTAAAGTAGATTGTAGAACCAAAAAAAAGGGCAAAAAAAAAAGGGATTGACTGACGAGGAACGCTTTTTTTTTTGTTAGGTGGATTATAGAAGAAACCGTGAAGTGTTTGAAAGTATTGTAAAAAGTAGGACAAAAAACACCCCCCATGAACAGTCTAAATTGACAGAGTTATCTAGATCAAGTAGAAGCCTCCAAGGCAGATATTCCCAAAGGCTTTAAAATGCCAACTTCCGAAAAAGACTTTATGCCTACAGCACCGGCAGAATTAGAAGAAGATGAAAACTTGTAAGTATTTTCGCGGCATGTCTGATAAAGCTCATTCTATGTGTATATAGTTGGTATGAATCAGGAGACGAGAGTGATTTTGGCGTAGACGATTATGAGGATGAAGATGATGAATAAAGCAAGAAAAAAAAAACACAAAGACATAAAAACACTTGTTAAAAAAAAAAAAAAAACAAATAGTAATTAAAAAAAAGCACTCAATTCAAACAACATCTCTTTATCCACCAAAAAGAGAAGGCGGGACGCGGCTCCTGTTTACTGAGACGCATCGTGTTTCCAGAAAAAAAAAAGAGAGAAAAGAAAGGGTACAGTACAAAGTGAATTTAATAAGCCTAAAAAAGGCAGTGAAGAAAATAGGTGTTTTTGAACGTAGGATGAACGAAATTGCAATCTTTCTTGCTAAAGTGTAAACTCTATCTATATTGAGTCAAATTATTGCTTATGAGAAACGTATTGTTTTTTAAAAAAAGTGCATAGTCTTTTTTCAAGAAAAGAAGCCATAAAAAATAGTTGCTCAATCAAGCACTAATTATATTTACAGTGTTTTTACCGGGCTTTCGGATATTTTCAAAAACATTTCGGATCTTCTCCGTAGATTTGGACACCTTCACTTTAATTTCAGACAGTATATATGATAATTTTAGATATTTACAAAAAAAAAGTTTGAGTGGATCTTCAGCAGAATCAATTATATTTTCAGACAAACTATTTGAAAAAGTGAGGCCAAGAACTCCCCTTCTCATTATGAAGAAAATCCAGAAACACATTTGTGACTACTAGAGACATCGTCTCCATACAAATAAAAATCCTTGATGCCTCTATTTAATTAACTTTTGGCAATAAATGTACAAATAATGGCAATCCATGTGAAAGATACACCATTTTTGAAAGCTGAATATTTTTCTAATACTGTTATCGATTGAGTTGTTGCTCGAGTAATCACATTCGTAACTATTAACTAAGACTAGTTTTCAGTTTGGGAGACTTTAATATTTTTTTTTTTATTATTTTGTGATTGTTTTACCGATACTGATTTTCTAAAACTACTTTTCACATTAACGCAATGATCCTATGTAGGGATGCATCCATGACAACATAATATATTATTTTAAGATGTCTAGTTGCCATATACACAAAGTATCTTTGAGTTGACGTAATTCTCAATGGCATCTTTTCTGACGGTCTGGAAACTGTTAAGGACATCAGTATCATTCACCTTATCAACCACTATCAATTTCATAGTATAATAGTATTTAGTTTTCCAAGAGTTTTACGAGCATTAATGACACTTGCTTAATACTAGCATTTTCCATATAGTATTTTCGAAGCTATGTGATAGAGCAATTGTCATTTTGACTTTGTCCTTGTAATGTTTATTTGAAGACGGATTTTTGGTATACTCGGCAGCACTAAGATTGAGAGGTTTCTTCCCCAGAATTGTCGCTCTCGTATTGATTTTACAATCATAGCTTACCTTTTTGTATACTGGGGAAATTTTATCCCTCTTGAAGTGAACGTGAGTCTTTGTGTAGATCAATAAAACGAATGATACTTACCATCTTAAACAAACCCCAGATTCATAGAAGCAGTTTCCGATGATTGTTACAAAGGTTTGCTTATACATTCTTGTTAACAGTTATTTTCATCCATTGCCGTATAGATAGTTGTGGCTGACCCAATACAAAGCAGAAATATCAATAAGGGGTTGCTTTTTCTTTGTTTTTAAACTATAGACTTGTAATTACGTTTGCAGGTATACTCTCTTTATATTCTAATTAGCATTAAATTTACCCGTCACAAGTAGATCTGTTTTCTATTTTCTAGCTGTCAACACTATACCTAGTAATCCTTGTTTAGCCGGCTGTTGGATGCGCCAACCAGTGGCTTTTAAAGTCCAGACCAATATAGATGCAGTCAAAATCTGATTGTGTTGTGTCTTTCCTTATTATTTGGAAGGTAAAACCATTTTCCAAACTATTAAATTGAATACTGTTAAAATACTACAGTTGCAAAATTTCTATCCATTATACATCTGTTGCTATGCGCAGTTTATTAATGCGTTGTACGAAATAATTGAAATTGTCCGCAGCCATCATTCTATTGAGGTTTAAAGTGGGCGTCTTTTCGGATGTCATTTATTCAAAAATTTTAAAAAATACTCTTCTAATAACGCTTGATTTGGGAAGGGTATGCATATTTAGTATAGAATAGAGTATATTAAATACAATTCTTATTACGAAATACACTATTATTGATAAAACTTTGCTCATATGTTTTAAATACGGCCTTTGAAATTTTTTGAAGTATTTTATAGGCTGTGCTTAAAGAAGATCCCAAGTTCATGACTATTCACTAAATCTTTGGAGCCAATGAAACCCTTTTTACAGATGCGTTTACGCATTAATTGATGCCTGTTGAAAATTTAGGTACTTCTTTGCTATATTACTCAGAGAATTTTGTAGATGTTTTTTTCTCTTGGCTATAAAGCCGATAGAATTCGGCTGTTCCGCACTTACTAATTTACTAAGTTTCAAAAAAAATTTTCGACCATTGTTTAATGATAAACAAAGTTTAATAGAATTGGGGCGTAGATACCGATAATTAGTAATATTGATTAGGTTATATCAACAGCTAATTTGAATATCACAAAACTACTTTAAAGCATCCCTTTTCTTATCTCATACTATCCTTTTGCTTTAAATACTACACATTTATATAATTAGCTCCTAAAAACCAACAATATTTTGGTGGGCGGTTTCAAAGTACGCTACCTTTTATAATACTGAAAGTAACTGTAAAACTTCATATAATTAGACAAAAGCTACTGTTAAAAGGACAAACTTCAAAGTACAAAAATTCAAAAGCTATATACATATTTTAATTAACTAAAGCAACATAACAAAACAAGTGGTAAAAGAATATAAGTAAAATGAAATACAATTCAGTAGTAGGGTTTTAGCGACGAGCTTTTCTGTGTAAGTAAACGAGTCCAAAGAATACAAATACATTAAATGCGCAAAAAGCCCAGAGGATACCAAAGTTGCGCCATCGGTTTTCAAAGCTCCAGCCGATTCTTGTTTCATAGTAGTCACTACCGTCTTTGTAGTTACAGAAATCGCAGTGGCCAATAGTGCTGTTGTCTACCACATACCCTATACCTCCTTGCGTAAAGTAATCGGACATGTAGTTTCCACAAGTCAATCCATTTGGAACAGGAATCCGAATTAAATCGGAGTTGTCGCAGACAACTTTTACACCGTTCATCACTGTGACCACCAAACCTTCAATTATATAATGATATGGATCCAACCAATAAATCCACGAGCTCCAAAAATGAGGTAAAGCAGAGGGTGGTTGAATGATACCTGCAAACAGAATCATCAAAAAAACAAAAAAGGGATTTATGTTGGCAGCCATTGAAGGTGTACTCGAAAAAGCAGCGATCAGTAAACCCAGAGTGACAGCATAGAACGACAGTATAAAATAAAAAATGAAAAAAAAGCCTGCATAGTTAGCAGAGTCGTTGATTCCCACAGTCCAGTAAAAACAGAACATAAAAATAGCAGTATAAACGATCACATATGGGATTTCTACCAGTACACAGGAAAGCGCGAACGGAGACCAGCTGTAGTAGCTTGATGCATGTTCTCGGCGGAACCAAGTACGTTCTTGCATAAATCTTGGCTGTACGAGTATAATAAGCGAGTTATTGATAAATAGTGTAGTAAAGACCGAGAACATACGATCTTGTAAATCAGAAGCTGTATTGCCCAATTTCCAAAAGGTAAAGCCACTCAACAGTCCAACAAAGCATACGTTAAAAGCTCGACCCAAATTGTAGCTAGGGCAGCGCCACCATGATACATTCATGCGCTTGTAAACCAGCCAAAACTGTTGAAAGAAAGAAAGAGAGTACACGCTGTTGACGTTTTCATGGTTTGGGTTAACTGATAAGTGAAGACCCTCAAGCTCTTCTTCTAATGCTCTAGATTCCTTTGAGTTACTCCAAACCTCAGACCAATCTCGGGCTGCTTTACCGGCAGTTCCTGCACCTACACATTCAAGAATATATTCGGCTGGGTTGGCATTAGGTGCACACTGGGGGGCTCCATTTTTCTCAAAATAGCTAATCATTGTAGAGGCGTCCGCCCCAATCTCTCCAAAGTAAGCAGTTTTGCCACCACGAACAAGTAAAACTAGATGATCAAAGTGTTCAAACAAAGTGGCAGAAGGCTGATGAATGGTACAAAGCACAGGCCATCCAGCGTCAGCAAGCTTGCGGATAAAACGAATGATGTTATATGATGATTGAGCATCCAGACCTGAAGTAGGTTCATCAAGAAACAGAAGTTTGGGTTTTCCTACAAGTTCTACAGCGATTGTCAACCGCTTACGCTCTTCGACAGAAATACCAGTGCCTTCGTCAATATCGCCAATAAGAGCATCAGAAATTTTTTCCATCTCCATAAGTCGGATGATCTGCTCAACATAGGCGTCTTTTTCTTCTTTTGGTACTTCAGAAGGCTGACGTAAATAGGCAGAGAACTTGAGTGCTTCGCGTACTGTAGCATGGGGGTTATGAACATCCATTTGTTCACAGTAACCTGTTGTACGCTCAAAATCAGGACCAAGTTTTTCACCATTCATATAAATTCGGCCATTGACTTCACCGATTGTTTTTCTTTGAGCTAAAACGTCAAGAAGAGTAGTCTTGCCGGCTCCTGAAGATCCCATTAGAGCAGTCAAATGACCAGGCTTCACAATACCACTGATATCATTTAAAAGCTGTGTCGATCCTCCTTTAACAGGAACAGTGTAGTTGATATGGTGCCAAGAGAAAGAAGTGCCTGTTGAAAGTGATTCAATAGCCTCTTCGTCGTTTTTTATAGTCTCTTCTAAAGCTTTCTTTTCGTCTATCTCTTTAGGAGCTTTTCCAGCCTTGTAAACCTTGGTCACCGAACCTTCTTTTTGAAACTCAACGTATTCCATGATCAAGGCTGTGACAATGGTATAAAAGAAGAAAAAGAGGAGAAGTGCGACAAAGTTGATCCAAAGCTGCCATGTTTCATATCCGTAAGCAGTATGAAGAAAGGTATCGCCAAGAACGCTGGTTTCTCCAGGAACAGCACCAGGTAGTGTACAGGTTTTGTAGGCATCATCTGTATAAGAAGGACCATTTGGTACTGATCCAATTCCTTCGCATGAAAAAACCATACCAGACATTTCATTGGTAATTAGAGCTTTATAATTGTACCCTAAAGCATTGATCCAGAAAACCCATGACAACCAAGGGTGCATTTTAATGTAAGGAATTTGGTATCCTGAATATATAATGCCACCAATCAAAGCTATTGATGATAGTTGAGACGCAGTGTAGAAATTGGGAGATATAGCACCGTAGAACCGAAAGAAGCCATTCATACACATACTGGAGACAATCATAATGAGCAAAAAAGTAAAAAACTATAAAAAAGTTTAAAGTAAGTATAAATTATAGTTATAGGTGTAAATTACATACTCTTCCAGCTGTAAGCGAAAGGCCCATCATAAAGTATATACAAAGTGTAAATATTACGTTTTGAACAATAGCAAGCGGCACATCAATAATAACTTGTGCGATATAGAAAGCAGAGGGATGGTATAGTGCAAAGTGCTTGTGCTTTTGTAAAATGCGACGACCCTGCATAAATGTTGAAAGTTCGGCTTGAGCAGTAAAGGCGTTGAAAGCAAGAGCAAAAACGAGAGCACCACCGCGAGAAAAAGCACCAATAACATTTTGAGGCATTTGATAAAAAATGGAAGCCATAATGATGCCTTGCAATAAAGCACTGCTGTAGCGTGATATAAGGGCCCCTTTATCGCCCCAGATAAGCTGCCATTGACGTATAGTCAACGCCTTGACTTGTTGATAGTAAGTGGCTATAAATGGCGAGCTTTTCAGTGTATGTTTTTGATGAGAGTCTACAAAAGCCTGACGAAACTCTTTATCAGGTCGCTTGCTGCGAACCAACTCTTCGTATTCATCGCGTTCTTGCATCATTTGTGTATAGAGATGTGACTCTTTGTAAACTTTTTCAAATTGTACCGAGTTTATAGGTACACTTTCTTTGTATCCTTCGCGATACTCTCGCTCATTCATGTTACATAAACCGGTCAGAAAGTCAGGAGTAGATTTACGATCTGGGCAATGGAATCCCATTTCTTCAAAGTATCCTTTTGCTTGAGACGTAGGACCAAAATATATACAACGGCCTTCATCAAGAACCATAACTTTATCAAATAGATTGAACATACTATCAGATGCTTGGTAAAGAGTAGCCACAGTAGTCTTGCGCAAAATGTCAGTCATGATACGAAGCGAGCGAACATAATCTAGAGCAGATGATGCATCAAGACCGCGAGTGGAACAATCCCAGCAGTTGATCGAGCTTCGTGTAGTCATTTGCTCAGCAATTGAAAGACGCTTACGTTCACCCCCTGAGAGACCACGGACAAAAGCGTCGCCAACCATAGTGTCCATCTTTTTGGAGAGACCGAGCATATTTCCGAGCATATAAAGAATCTTGTCTACAAACTCTTTTTTTGACTCGTCTTCTATTCTTTTTCCAGGTGTTTTATTTTTGAGAGCAAACTGTAATGTCTGCTTGGTAGTCAATGTTGGGTAGTGAAGATCTTCTTCTTCATTATAGCATACTTCGCCACTATATTTTTTTGAGAACTCTTCTGAAGGAATACCGCAGTATTCTACAGTTCCTTCTATGTTTGTATATGAAGCACGCATGTTTGCCAGTACACGAAGCAGAGTACTACAACCAGATCCAGGGCGACCAAGAACTAAAAGCATTTCACCATCTTTACAGAAACCATTATTTTCTTTCAAGATAGTAAAGTCTGTACCAGAGTGTCTTCCCCAGTTCCAGAATTTTAGAGCGCCAATCAAGTATGTATAGTTTGTGGGTATCACTTTAGCATCAGCTCCAAGACCTTGAACAACTAAGTCTTTCCATATCAGACCCAAGTTTTTAGGGCGTACACCTGCTAGTACATCTTGATCGTTCTGTTCACTCAAAAACTCAGTAAGATCAAAGTCGTTTATTTCTCCTTTTTCAGCAGCATCTGATTTGCTATGAGATTTGATGCGTGATAAACGAGAGCGAGTCGATAGCTCTCTACGCAGTTCTTCATAGTTATGCATAGCATCTTCGATATTAACTGCATTTCCTTGAGCTTCTCCATATGTGCCATAGGCTTCGTTGGATCCAAGATTCTCAGCAATTTTTTCTTTTTTGGCATCTCCATCGAGTGTAGAGCCAGTAGAGCTAGCTGTTTCTTTAAAGTCATAACTTCGCTCCGTAACCATTGTTTACAAAAAAAAAAACTTTGTTGCTAAAATTCTTAACAAAAAATCAACTAACTTCTTTTTTTTTTTTTTTGAGAATAAATCAAAGTAAGAATTTTTTCTTTCTTACAATTATATTTGATAAAGGTATATGTTTGAAAAAAGATTTGGGTATCAAAAACAAAAATGAGGCCAATGCTTATATACTTTTTACTTGAAACTCAGTTTTTCGATACACAAAAAAAAAAAAAATGGTTGAATGATGCAAGAGATTTTAATTCTCACCTAAGGCTCCTTATAGAGTTAAGTTGCCTATTTTTTAACGACTGATGTTTGCAAGACACAAACTCTCGCATATACATGTACTTGGAAAACGAGGTAGTTATCTGGTTCTCATTTCTTTCATCCTACATAACACTATAATATACAATACTAGCAATAACAAGCTTATTTGGTCTATATACTTCTTGCTGTGCTATGCTAATGTATGCAACCTTATCGTGGATGTTTGCCATCTATCTGAACGTGGAACAACGGAGCCACGTGACTTCAGGATAATTAGTAATGAACAGTCACAGGATTTAATTAGTAATACGTGTCAAGTAGAAATGACTTTTAAATTTCTGCCAGCGGTATTATTATGATCTGCTATACATCAAAAAACTGAAGTGGAATCAAACACGAGGCTTTCCTAAAAAAAGCCAAATGTTTGAGTTCATATATATTATGAGTTAATAGAAACATATTGTGTGTATACTGAGCTATCTATTGATAGTTATAGACTAATACGACTAATCTTAGTTTACTCAGAGATAACGATCCTTTGCTGATTAATTATTGGTGTAACCCGACACCAACTTTGTTAGGGTTTTGTGTATCATCGGGAAGCAATTCTAGGCTTCCGTTTGTATACGTTGCAAAAAAAACTTCCAACTTTGGGCATATTTTTACTGTAGTCCGTTGCTACGGCTACTAAAAAATGTCGGTCCAGTGGAATCCATAAACGCTAATCAGGAAACGCAACATGCCTAAATAGTATATATGCAGGAATTGACCTGATATCAAATGAAAACAGAAGACTTGTATCAAATTGAACAAAAAGCATTGTCCAGTGTAGTTTATCTAAAAACTCCATTTGTAATAAAAGATATACAAAAAAGAGGAATTTTCGAAAAAAAAACTCGCAGCTAAAAAACATGATGTATTTTTGTTTGTAGGGAAACTGAGAGAGTTTTGGTTTTATTTAAAGTCAAATTGACTGAAAAAAAAAAAAAAAAAAAACATGATGTATGTTCTGTGAGTTTATCCGACACGATCGCCTTTTAAAACTACAATGCACAAACAAACAAATAAAGCTTGCATTTAAGTAAAAGTAAGGAGCATTTACTCGCTATCAACTCAGACATATCCAAGATGTCTTTTAAATATATAGTACAACGAAACAAACTGTGGATGCTATTAATGAAGCTAACAAGGGCGATCTAGTTTTTTGTTTCCTTTTATGTTTAGCAGTTGCTTTTTTAGGAAATGCGGCAATCTTTTCTTTGTTTTCTTTTTTGGAAGACTTTTTTTGGAAGACTTTTTCAAAATCAGAAGCGCTTAAATCGACCGTTCAATATCTTTGAGATCCATAGTATTAGACGGATTTTATTTGTTATTGGAGAATGATGATTTTGCTTTGAACTGATCTTTTGTTTGGCTTAAAGGCTCCAGTTTGTGTCTATGTTTGTGCACCTGGGTTTCTGCTTTTTAAAGCGCTTTGTAATCAAAAGAAGCACACTTATTGGGTAAAGAGATTTTATAGTATAAAAAGAAAGAAATTGAGTTTCTGTGTACACTGCATTTCTAATTACGTCAAAACTGTCGAAAGTAATGTTGAAAGGCGAGAATGCTTACTTTGTACTCCGAATTTTTGGGACTGGTTACAGTGAGGAGGAGTATAAAATAAAGTTCAGGAACAATAGAGCGTTGCTGTGGGAAAATAAGCAGTTTTTTTTTGATCGTTTAATCGTTTCTCTTTTTGATTGATATACTTTATATAATTATGTTTGTAATAGTATACTTACTTACATTGTATTAGTGGATCTGATACTACCACGCTTGTAAATTGGAACTACGTAAATAAAACCTTTCTTTCTTTTTTTTTTTGGCGTGATCTCGAATTGGATAAATATACATAATCATTAGCCAATCGGCAGGGATAAAGTTTGTTAGTAAACATAAATATTGTGACACTAAATGAGAAAAGTGGGCTATTTTCAGCTGTTAAAAAAAAACCAATATAGAATAAGATGGGATTCAAAAGTATATATAGTTATAAATTTAGATTTATTTTTTGTCTTAATTTTGAGTCAAATTACATCCCCAAAAACGAGTTGGTTTGAGTACTTCAAGAATAAAATATGTCAGACGGTGTCTGAGGGAAAATGTGGCAGTGTATTAGATTGTTTGTATTCGAAACTATTCACAAAATCCCAGTAAGATTTTAGAAAAACATTGTCAAAAAGAGAGCTAGTTATCTATGTTATATCATAATTAAAATACAAAACAAGCCTATTTTTTAGTGCTTTTAAAGTTGTGTTTGAAGCTGGTATCGTATTGCTTCTATTACTTGTAAGGACCGTTATTTTTCCGAAGTCGCGCAAGTATATCTATCTTTATTACTAACAACGCAAGACAAGAAACTATTGGGCAGAAAAAGACCGTATTTATATAATAGACTTCAAAAGAGCGTCCGCTATATTTTTTTTTATTTTTGAAAAATTACTTTATTTTTCTAAAATTATCTCGATCTTCTGTCCACACAAATCAAAAACTACATACAAAAGTATAAATGTATATAAAAAATTTACCTAATTCGAATTATCAGAAACAAAATGATATAACATGATAAAACACGATTAAAAGCCAATTTGACATAATAATATACTTTGCTACGCATTTTTTTTTTTTTTTTTTTTTGCGACCCTTCAGAATATAAAAAAAATCTCTAATAAATAATCCCAAAGTCAAAACCTTTCAGGAATTGTTTCTAACGCTGTATGATTATAATCTAGCCTTTTTTTTTTTTTTTTTATCAGATAAGCAAGGGCATAAACATATATAATCAGTATCAGTTTAAAAAGGCTGGTATAAAAAATACAGTGATGATTTTTGTTGAAATAAACAGATAAGTTTAAGCAGTAAACAATACCAATAAAATGAGGCTTCAAACGATTTTTTTCATGTAAATTCCTGGATTTGTATCCTACTTTCAATAGCTTTAACAGAGAACAGGTGTACTATTTAAAAAAATCAGTGGTTTATTTGGCCTGTCTTATTATATAAAAAGTAAGCAAAATATCAATATTTGAGTTGCTATAAACTCTGAAGAAAAACTTTGTTTTAATTGTCTCCCTGAGCGATTGTGATTTACTGAGCCATTTTTTAAAGTTCCTAAGCTTGAAGCTTAGAATACAAATCAATTTAATTTTGGATTTTTTCAAAAATATTGAGACCTTATTTATATATTTATATATTCTGTTGATTTGTGTTGGTAATAATTTTGATCTACCCGAAGATGGGGAGAGAACTTGGTAAATGAACACTCTAGCGGCATAAGCAAATTCAATATCCGCCTTTTTTTTTTATGTTTTGGGAAAACAAGTCACTTTCTTACAAGCTTTTTTTTTTTTTTTTTTGACATAAATCTTTTCTATACAAGACATCGGCAGCATCGGGATGGTCAAACAAACCAAAACAAACAGTGGAGGTTCTGCTTTAAAAAGGCTCAAGAAATCGCTTACATCGGCAGGTGTTGTAGGTCAACAGGCCAAAGCTAGCCGATCTAAAAAAGATCGTAAGAAAGGAATGCCTACCGAAAGATTGGATCTCGATAAAAAGTTGAACCATATTCGAGGTGAATTCAATCCTTTTGAGAAAAAAGTGCAAAAAGAAAAGTTTGAGATCCTTGGTAGAAAAATGAAGGGATCTGTAGGCAAACCCACATTGAGCAAACAAGTGGGCGAAGAGAACGTAAATGCCATCTATAAACAGAATAGTTTGTTGACTCGATTATTAGCGCAAGAAAACACTACTTGTAGAAATGAAAAACAAACACCGTCGAGGTGGTGTAATTGATAAGCGTTTTGGTGAAAGTAACCCTCATTTGACACCTGAAGAAAAGATGTTGGAAAGATTCACCAAAGAAAAACAAAGGAGCGCACGCGGCTCGATGTACAATTTAGCAGACGATGATGAGGATATTACCCTGACTCACTATGGTCAGTCCCTTTCTACTATGGATGACTTTGACGATGCCGGGTTGGCTTTGAGCGATGAAGACGAGGGAAAGCAAATGGACAAGAACATTGTATCCAAATTGCACTTTGGCGGTTTCGACGATGAGGAAGCACCTGAGGAAGAAGAGAGACATAAATCCAAGCATGAGATTATGAAGGAAATTATTGCAAAGAGTAAATTACACAAGGTGAGAACTATATTTCTAAAAAAAAAAACGGTTTCTGATACGTACCTTGTCATCGCAGGCAGAGCGCCAGGCAGCAAAGGCTGAGGACGAAGAGCTACGTGAAACATTGGACGATGAACTGAACGATATCCGAGATCTTTTGGAGACAAAACCAGCACGAAAACCCCTTCCTTCCCAAACAGCCATGTTTAGAAAATCAGAAAGTGAGCACCCTGAGAAAGAGCTCGAAGACTACTCAGAGTACGATTTGGCTATGATGGAGCTTGCTTCCGATAGACGTGCGATGGCTACTGATCGTACAAAGACTGAAGAAGAAGTGGCATTGGAAGAAAAAGAGAAGCTAGAAAAGGCAGAGAAGGCTCGAAAGAGACGTATGGAAGGCTTAGAATCCGAAAGTGAAGACGAGGATCATAAAAAGGGCCGAAAGAAGAAGAAGAGCGTACCACAAGGAGATGACTTAGAGGATGACTATCTTGGCGAACTGGAGGAGGACAACCAGTTAGGTCAAGGATTAACGCTGGAGGATATACAGAAGGGCGGCCAGAACGAAGAGAGTGAAGAAGAAAGCGGAGACGAAGAAGATGACGAGAATGAGGATAATGATGACGAAGATGGCGATGACGAAGAAGACGATGAGACAGACAATGAAGACCTGGAGGGAAGTGATAGTGAAGAAATCACACCTTTTGAAAGTGGCGACGAAGAAGATATGAATGAAATAGGGAGTGCAGGCGTGATCAAGAAAGAGATTAAAGCAAACGGCGTCAAGAAGAGTGGAAAACGAGAGATCCCTTTCACGTTTGAATGCCCCACAAGCCACGATGCATTCCTGGGCCTCCTTGAAGGCCTAGAAGTAGAAGACTCTGTTTTGGTTACACAGCGTATCCGTGTCCTTCATCACATCAAACTCAACCCCGAAAACAAAGCCAAATTAGCCGCCTTCTTGGGTGTATTGGTGGATCACACAAGTTATATTGCATCTACCGTGAGCCCGCTACCAGTAGAAGTGCTTGAAAAATTGGGTCTGCATATTTTTGAAATATCCCAACAAGTGCCTGAGGCATCTGCTGATGTATTTACCGAAAAATTAAGAAGAATGCAAAACGAAATGGGAAAAAAAATGAAGTTTAACTCGGGTTCCTCTTTGCCGGACGTAGAAGACCTTATTGCTTTACGACACATCGGGCAGATCTTCTCCACTTCAGATCTCCAGCATTCCATCAGTACACCAGCTCACCTGTTTATCTGCCACGCATTGGCTCAAGGCCGTATTCAGACAGAACTAGATATGGGACGTGGATTGTTTTTGACACAGATACTCTATGAAGTAAAGGCCTTTAATAAAATAAAATAAAAAACAAGAAGCTAACATCTACATTTCTAGTACCAACGAGTTTCCAAACGCTATGCACCCGAGGCACTGAACTTTCTTTATAAGAACCTTGTGCTATTAGCGCCCGAAGGAGTGCTGGGAGAAGACATCCCAGGCTACTTTCCTCTGGATAAGACAAGCGGACTTGGAGTGGAAGAAAGTGAGGGTCAGGGATTAGAGACAGTGCCTGGACTCTTACTAGAAGATCTAAGCACAGAGAACGAACAGGGTCAGGATAGACTTTCATTGGTTCAAGCTTCATTGCGTCAATTGGAAAAGTACTTACAGCTCTATGCATCTACACCTGCGTTCAAAGAAGTCTTTGAAGGCTTACTTTTGCTTGTGCAGAGACTGAAGGGTATAAAATGGCATGAGGATATCAAGGTAAATAAATGCCAAAAAAAAAAAAAAAAACAAGAGGCTAAACAGCGATCTGTAGAGCTTGCTGAATACATTAGAAGGCCGTCTGGAACGACAAATCAAATTTTGTATCGAGAAACGCACCAAGACACCTCTTCGCATGCAACAACATAGACCCATACCCATCGCACAACACCTGCCCAAATTCGAAAAGGCGTACTCTATGGATCGCCACTACGATCCCGACCACGAGCGTGCACAACTACACAAGCTGGAAACCCAGGTCAAGAAAGAAAAGAAAGGAGCATTGCGCGAGCTGCGTAAGGACAATCAATTCATGGCTCGAGAGAAGGCTAAGGAGCGTAAGCAGAAGGATGAGGATTACAACAAGATGGTGAACAGTGTGATGCATCTACTAGAAGGCGAGCAATCGGAGATGAAGCAGCTCGAACGTGAAAAGTCCAAGAAATAAATGTAATAAAGAACTTGAATAGACACAAGAAAGGGTAATTGTCGAACGACGGTTCATAGATATCCAAGTGCCCAATCAGAATGTGTGATATCATTTCTATTATTTTAACAAAAAGGACCCGCGTGTTGTACATGACATCACAGTGAGAGTTGTCATAAGCTTGTTTTAGAGCGTCTTGAATCCTTTTCACACGTGGTTCAGGCTCCGACGGACCCAGTATATAAAGAGAGAGAGCTTTAAGTTTAAGAAAAGCACAATTTCCTTTAATTTTTTTTTTTTTAATTTTTTTTTTTCCAAGTCTTTTCCACATTTTTGTTTGTTTGGGGGAAACAAAGCCATCCGATTTCCAATAAAAAGATGTTAAACGAAGGTAAAAGACAAAAGAAGTCCAAAGAGTGAGATATTAAAGCAAAAGAAACAGCAGAAAGCCCTATGTTGGGTACACCCACACCATGCTTGATTGAGAACAATAGCTGGGGAATATCGACAGGTTTTGAACAAGAGATGGCGGATCCATTCGAATGTAGTTTCCAGATGCGATCGCCTATGATGATGAGAGAGCCTATTTGGTCCTCCTCGACGCTATCACCGCCCACACCGCCCATGTCTTTCAGCCCAAGCCCTCGATCATCCCAGACAACCACCCCCGAGTCTCTACAGAGCACAAGTCCACATAATAGTATACCCGACCTTGTAGTCAACCCGACCAAAACACATAGAAAGAAGAAGGAGGAAACAGATGATGATTATCTCGATTACAGCCCAAAAAGTACCGGCGGGAGAAAGCGGAAGATTGTGTTTGAGGGAGGCGACGCTGAAGAACGCCGCAAGAAGTTTCTAGAACGCAATCGGGTGGCAGGTAAACGATCAGAAGCATGGCTGTAAACTAAACGTTATTCGTAAAAGCTTACAAATGCCGCCAAAAGAAAAAGACTTGGATGCAGGATCTAGAGCAAAGGGCAGACATGTCCACACTACGCAATGATGAGCTTAGGAGCTACGTAGCCCAATTGAAAGAAGAGAGCATGTACCTGCGCAACTTGCTTCTCTCACACGGAAACTGTGATTGTGAGTCAGTACAAGCCTATCTGCGTAAAACATCGGCGCAAATCACTTTTAGTGCTTGTGTGAAAAGAGAGTCTAGTTTCATGTTACCGTCTTATTACGAATCCACTGGCTTGACTCCTTTTATGGACACCGTAATGAGTAAAGACGACGAACAAACAGACCGTCACGATTTGAGTGCCTTTGACTATTTCTCGCGAACCCATACTATCGCTTAGTAGCCTCCCTCCCCATTCACTGCCTCCTCTCTTATGCTATATACGCACACTATGCCTTTCTCTCGCTTTTTATGCCCCCCCTCCTCACCTCTAGGATATCCTAACATACACTTGCTTTACTCGATTGGATGTCACTCTTATTCTTCTACTTTTATATTATCTACTCCAAATATGAAATACACCCAATTCTATAAAAAAAAAAAAAAAAAAAAAAAAAAAACAAAACAGCGACAACGAAACACAGCGATAGATTAGTATAAGAAAGTGTACGTGTATAAATGTGTGTGTGTGTGTGTGCGTGTGTGTGTAGCTACGGCATAGAGAGAAAAAAATGTTTAAATGAGGCCATTGTCATCATATCGTCATCCGTCTGCTATATCCTACAACCAACATTCTTCCATACCAAAACAATGACATAATTCAGTCACACACAGTCAACGCGTTTGGACTTTTTCTTACTTTTATAGTGTTATTGATTACCACAGATCATCGGCTAACAAGGCTTTGATTACATCACCCCGAGAAACCCCCCCCCCAAAGAATGAAAAAGAACAAAGACGATCGCCAACAGTGAATGACATAAAACTTTACCCAAATGTATGGCATGATTCATTAAAAAAGGAAAGGAAACAAAGTCACACTTCTCTCAAGTTCGGTTTTTTTCTATCATTTTACCTTTTTGGGTTATCTCGATTTAGTCTAGACTCGCCCCCTTCTCAGAAAATAGTAACGTACTTTTTAAACTAAAAGCGCTACATTGGGATTCCACTGCCAGTTTCTAGGACAGAAGCGTCATTATGTCTCTTTAGAAAAAACAGATCATCACTTGATGTCCTATTCTGGTTTGTTTTGTTTTTTTTTTCTTTTTGCCTTTTTTCCGGTTTGGCCCTCTTTTGGTTTAGATGCTTTAGGAAATCTTTATTCTACAGCGAGCACACGTCAAATTGCGGATGATAAATAATGAAGTTGCACCTTTTTTATTGACTGATTTGCGTTTCGCTTACATTACAAAGCGCTATTGACTCAAGAGGGGTTACAGAGTAACAGAAAATCCCAGGTAGCGTAGAGTGGAAAGAAAACAAACCTGAAAAATCAAAAGGAGCTACAGTACAGCATTCTTTAAATTAGATAAAATGGATTCAGAAGCTTTTTATGGCCCGTTTTTAGAGTGTTATGAACAAGTGGTCTTATACGTATAACAGTATCGACGAATGGATCGCTTGTGGAGGTTACAAAATCATATATAGCTTATATTGAGCATTTTAAAGTCGTTTCCCTCCAAAGCTACAGAAGAGCTCGATACAAAATGAAAGAGGCTGCTAAAGAACTAACTACTGAATCAACAACCGGAAAAAAGTACGAAGCTTACTCTGACAAGCAAATGATAGTTTCCTATTGCTTTAGTAGAATCAAGTTGCGAAAGGCTGCTTTTTTCTTTTAACCCGATACTAAGATTGGACTACGTATGGTTTAAAGGTGGCCAAAACTGTTTAGGGAGAATTAGGAGGAATGATACAGACTGTTTTATATTATGTTATTGTCAAATGACTAAAAAACCTCTTATATTTATTATCTTGTAAGTTGCCAAAAAACTTATGTAGTACTCATTTCGATAAACCTTACAAAATGTAAAAGATTTCCACCGCCCAGATGAAATACTGAGGTATAAGAGAAATGTTACCAAAAAGAAAAAAAAAGATTGTATAAATTATGCTGATTAATGTCAGAAAATCTCAGAAAAAAGTCTGGAATTATAAAGTCGTATTATATATAAAGTTACCTGTTTACAAATTTGGTTTGTAACGATTCTCTAGAGTTAGAAAATTTACAAAAAAAACAAATTAATCAGTCAAACACAAAGTCTTTCAATTCCAAGAAGGATGCAAGCATCGCTTGATTTTTCCGATAGGCGATCCCCAGACAATAGGGTAGGATTGAATAGAAGGTTTGGTGGAGCCATTTGAAAATTTCAGCTTATAAGAAACTTCTGTATTGGACTTTGCTTTTATGAATATCACCAAGCCTCCAAGAAAGCAACTTTGGTAAAGAATAACATACAAAATCTCAAAAAAAAAAAAAAAAAAAAATAAGGGGGGGGAAAGAAAAAAAAAAGATGCTATCAACAGGATCAGATATGAATAGAGGCTACTAACATAAACTGCCTTACCGACTGTGGGTAAAGCTGGTTTTGATTACAACACGAAATCCTTGATCCATTCATTCAGCTGGAGGTAGATCAGTAACAGTCGAAATGCCAACCACTTGTACCACCACGCCTACTATCTTAGGGGTCATAACACCCCAGGATGTAATTTTGGTCGAGAACAGAGGGTCTTTAAAGCCCAAAAGAAGTAAAGGTCAGCAGAAGCAGAAGAGATGATAAAGACAACTAGTCCTGAACTATACATAGAGTTTATTTTAGAGACATGAGACAAGATGAGAAAGTGTCCTAGAAAGAGAAATCTTTCATCTTTATAGACAATACGCCAATCCATATCTCACGCGACATCACAAATTTGATTGAGCTCAGAGGCTGCCTTCATCTGAATTCTAATCAGCTGTCAAAAATTGAGTCAAATAAAGTGTACTTTGAGAAACCGGAGATTTGAAAACTAGAGTTAGTCATGCTAGTCAGCAGAAAGACCTTTTATAATGTCACTCAGCGTTCTGTTGAGAATTTTCAAAAAAAAAAAAAAAAAAAAGCACTGAACAATCAAAAGCTTCTCTCTTGACCTTTTTTTTTTTTTAAGCAGCAGAGCAAAAGTGCTTAATTTTGAAAATAAAGAGAAAGTTTGATGCTTCTGTAACCTCCACAAGCGATCCATTCGTCGATACTGTTATACGTATAAGACCACTTGTTCATAACACTCTAAAAACGGGCCATAAAAAGCTTCTGAATCCATTTTATCTAATTTAAAGAATACTGTACTGTAGCTCCTTTTGATTTTTCAGGTTTGTTTTCTTTCCACTCTACGCTACCTGGGATTTTCTGTTACTCTGTAACCCCTCTTGAGTCAATAGCGCTTTGTAATGTAAGCGAAACGCAAATCAGTCAATAAAAAAGGTGCAACTTCATTATTTATCATCCGCAATTTGATTTTTGGAAAACAGCATTCGTTGTACGAGACTCTATTCTATGATCCAACCTTTGACAAAGCGTACACAAGCCACTGAAAAAGAAAAGGCAGTATCCCTTGGAAACCGAAAGCAGTCCCTAGCACGTTAGGCTCTACTCCTGCTTTCATTGGTCCCTTGCTCAGTTCTCATTTTAGACAAGAATGGAAATCATTCATTTTTTTTTTTAATCAACAAGGAGAGCACGGTTGCACACATACACAGAATGTTTTGCCAGTGTGTATGTTAATTGTCTGTGCTTCAAAAAAAAAAAAAAAAATTTGCATGTGTGGATGGTGATAATAATAATAGTAATAGTAATAATAATAATAATAATAATTTAATGACATAGACCGCAAGTAAGTTTAGATAAAAGCGTAGGTTTCTTAGATCCACTGTTTTGATGAGCTGTGGGTTGTACGGGTTGATCTTGTTGAACTGTACGTTGAGTTGGGGTGTTTTGGTGTTCAGCATGTTTCTTGGTTGTGTTTTGACGGGCTTGTTTCTTAGATTGCCAACCTTTCCCGCTGTTCAGCAAGGTCCAGTCATATACATCGTCTTCTATATCTCCATTCTTTTCGATCGCTTTCGTAAACAAACTTCTCAAGAAATCGTAGTCGGGTGTTTCTTCAAAGCCTAGCTTACGTACATACTGTAAATAGATGCCAAACTCCTCTAAATAATTTTTAAGAAATTAGTATCTAACTTGCCTATTTCGGCTTTTGTATATGTTTTTCTTTATACCAGGATAACTATCGCAGAGATCTTTAATAGCCGTCGTTTGTTTTTTTTCACCAATCTTTTCGTATTTTTGCTTGTTAGTAGCAGCCTTAAGCCCTTGCCAAGGAAGTGAGCCGCGGAGAAAATAAATAAAGACATGGCCCAACGACTCAAGATCATCACGACGGGATTGTTCTCTGCCCAAGTGTGTGTTAATACTCATATAACGAGCAGTACCCGACAAACTCTTGCGTTCACGATAAGGAATATGTTGTTTTGTTTTGGGGTCGCGATAGAGCTTAGCCATTCCAAAGTCTACAATAAAGATCTGATTCTCTGCATCGGTCCCAGTCTTACCCACCAAGAAGTTATCAGGCTTGATATCTCGATAGATCAAGTTCTTTTC
Source organism: Sporodiniella umbellata (assembly GCA_025677835.1). Lineage (NCBI taxonomy): Eukaryota > Fungi > Mucoromycota > Mucoromycetes > Mucorales > Rhizopodaceae > Sporodiniella > Sporodiniella umbellata. The sequence goes on from JAIXMR010000041.1 coordinate 103,133, forward strand.
ATGGATCGTTTGTACTCTAGTCAACTGATTGTAGAATAAAGTAAGTATATGTAAATCCTATTGCGCTTCTTCTTTACCATTTGCTTAGCAAGCATAGCTGTGGTCTTCACACTAAATCGCCTTCCACATGTATCAAACATATCTTCAAGACTGGGCCCTAACAGATCAATCACAAGTATATTATGAAGCCCTTCTTGTCCAAAATAATAAGCAGTTGGAATGCCCTCTATCGTTTCGTTTTTATATGTATGTATGTATATATATATATATGTATATATTATGTTTGTGAGTTTTCCTTGCTTATTTTAAATGATGTTTTGCTTTGTTTCTTTTTTAGCTATCTACACTGGTCTTTACCGGATCCTGCCATAATTTTATATGTTCTATATTCATCTCGAAGCTGAGGAGCATCACTTTTTCTAGGCTCAAACTTGATAGCCACAGGTTGGTTGTTTAAAAGGTTGGTGCCTTTTAAAAAAAAAAAAAAAGAGAGAAAAAAGATTGTTAATTCTATTCAACATTACTACTTCATTTCCAATAAACCTTCGTAAATGATTCCAAAGCTTCCTTCGCCAATCTTTTTTCCAACTTTATAATGAACACCTACGACATTATGAGAACTGCCAGGGTTTGCGGTAGAAGACGATGGGTTGGCCATGATACTGTTATTGTTACTACTATTGTTGTTGTGGTTGTCTTTCTGTTTTCTGTTTTTTTTTTTTATTTATTGTTTCAGAGGGCTGTTTATTTGTGTTGATATTTGTTTATTATTGAATAGGTACAGAAATAATATTATTAAGAAAGAGGGGGAAGAAAAAAAAAGGAAAAGGAAAAGGAAAAAGAAAAAGTAAATTGGTACAGTGAGACTTCTTAATATAGAAATCGCTCTTTTTCTGGGCGGTGTTTGTTTTGATGGGTGATTTTTTATAGCAAATCACCGTCATAACCATTTGGATTTCTTTGTGTCCAACGCCAAATATCTTGACACATTTCGTCCATTGTATAGAGAGGATACCAGCCTAGTTCTTGATTGGCTAAAGAAGCATCTGCTGTACAGATACCAATATCGCCGGGTCTTCTACGTTCAATCTGGGTCATGTCAGTACCAATAAATAAAAACCCATGTTTCAAATTACCTTGTATGGAATCTTTTTATGAGTCGCTCTTTCCATAGCGTGGATGATTTCCAAGACAGAGTAACCAGCACCTGTCCCGAGATTATATGACTTGCAACCCGGTTTTTCCTCCAGTTTTTGTAAGGCGGCTACGTGTCCCGTCGCTAAATCGCACACATGAATGTAGTCTCGTACGCCAGTACCGTCTACTGTAGTATAGTCGTTGCCATACACATGTACAAACGGTAAGTGGCCCTGTAGCACCTTCACCACATAAGGCAGTAAATTGTTAGGAACCCCTTGAGGGTGTTCGCCAATCATCCCCGACACATGCGCTCCCACTGGATTAAAGTATCTATTGTTGTTCTTAGTTGAAGCCTTTTTTTTTTTTTTTTTGGCTGGTTTTTACTTACCTCAGCAAGATCACATTCCATTCAGGATCAGAGGCTTGGAGATCTCGTAAAATCTCTTCGGCAAATAATTTGGTTTTTCCATAAGGATTTGTCACTGGCCCTAATGGACAGGTTTCGTTCACTGGCATCACCTCCGATTCACCATACACCGTAGCACTGGATGAAAAGACAATGTTTTTGATATTATAGCGATCCATGACCCTTAATAAGTTTAGGGTGCCTGTAAGGTTATTATGATAGTAATCCAAAGGAATCTTGGTAGATTCACCCACAGCCTGAAAAAACGGAAACAGAGTCAGCTTTGCATTCTATATCCTTTTTTTTTTTTTTTGCTTACTTTAATCGCTGCAAAATGAATCACAGCCCAGAATTGGTCTTGTTGGAATACTTGTTCCAAGTCTGATTCCTGTGTGACATCTCCTTTAATAAATACAATCGGTCTACCTGCTAGACGTTCCACCCGGTATAAGGCCTCTATAGATACAAAGGGGGAAAGAGTGTATGGAATGAGACAAGACTGGCTTAGTCAAACAAGTTTTTACCGTACTACTTTACCTTTGTTTGAGTTGATCATGTTGTCCATCACTACAATATCGTAGCCGGCATTCAATAATTCCAAACAAGTATGGCTACCGATATAGCCAGCCCCGCCCGTCACCAGAATGCGCTTATGAGGTGACTGTACCGTTTTCTTTTTTAGCTCAGAAGAAGATAGACGTCGACAGGGTATCAAGGGCTCATCGAGATGGTTCCAGGCATCAATCGTATGTCTTCGACGATGTACGTTGGGTTTGTAGAATGGATTTCTAGGCGCTTCTAATACTTTAAGTTGCTCGATCATAGTATCTTGGGTTGAATAACAATAACCCATCTCTTTTTTTATCTCTATAATTGCTTTTCTTGTTCTTTTCTATAAATCAAAACAAAAAAGAAGAAAAAAAATTAAAAAATAAAATAAAAAATATTTTAAATGTGATACACACACCAAGCCATGATCGACGAAAACGGAAACTAAAAATAGTTACTTTTTTTTTTTGGTTGCTAGGCAATTACGATGACAACGATTTTGATCCGTTACCTTGTCTTTTTTTTATGTCTTTCTTCATGCTTTTCTTTCTTGGACTCTTTTTTTCAGGCTGTTAAAAAGAGGAATTATCGACCTTTATTTTTAGGGGCTAAGGGGAAAAGAGGGTAGCGGGGATCTAAAGATGTGAAAAAGGCTGAGATATGAGTTTTATCCAATGCTTTTTATTACAGTATTCTTAAATTGGTTTTCGGATGTCTTCAAAAATATTTCGGACTATTTCTGTTTTTTTGGACACTATTTGCTTGATATTTGCAAAAAAATAAAGGCGGAGTCTAATTGTTTCTTGGACAAAGTAAACTACATTTCCAGATGTTTTTTTAGCTGAATTTATTTGAAAGTGTGAACAAGAATTCTCCTTCTCATTATAAAGTAAACCTTTATCCTCTTTCAAAACAAAACAAAAAAACACTACACTGTTTTATTTCCACAATTAAATACTTGACAATGCTTATTTTTAATGACAATGAGTACTGGAAACGCTAAAAAGGAACCTTTATAATATGTACAGTGCTTTCACCCTTAGTTTTCTGAAAAGTCCGCCATTTTTGGGGCTAGTTTCTGGTCAAATTATAGAGCTTCCTTATTCAAGAAATATTTTTGGAAAGCTCTCAGAAAGAATACTGGGTCGATAAGAAAAGTAGTTTCTTCTTTTTCAGATTGTTTGTTAGTGCTCCGTCTTCTTGGTAAAAAAAAAAATTGATGAGCAAGTATTAAGTAATCATGAGGGTCTTTTCATGTTTTTAAGACTGAGTCATGAACACGATAAGTAGTTGATTAATTGTGACGCCGAGACTTGCACATGAGCATTGAATCTGAGTACTAAACTGTCAGTTGGTAGTTTGATTGACAGAACGTAAACTGGATTCATTAAAGCCAAATACATTGTCTATAATGATCCAACTCTGAATCTAATTCCACAGCAGACCAAATATGAAAAGTACCTGGGACCAAAAAAGGCCTATGATCGAATACCTTGAAAAAGTGCTGCATTTCTCTGGTTCCAATGTTTCTTTCATTGAGCACTTAATCAATCACTTCTTTCATAACGAGGTGCAAGTCAATATAGTAGACACTTGACTCAACAGGGATAAAAAAACGTAATTCAAAACAGGGAGATCCATGGTCAGAGATATTGTTCAGAACCCTTCCTCAAAAGTAATGGGCCAATAAAAATCCACATTTTTCCCTTTCAAGTTGCGATATTGTTAATTAGACCTGAAGAACAAAATAGGACATGTTATTATGCTAAAATCTTCTTGAACTTTTATTTTGAGCGAATTCAAAGAAATATATAAAGACAGTCAAAATACTATCTATATCATTAATCGATTTAAGCTCGGTCGTTACCAGCTTACTTATTGTTTCTATATCCTTACCAATGTCTACTCTCGAAGAACAATTTTTGGCTTTGCAACAGCAATTTTCCTCTCTTCAAGCTCAACTTCAAACGGCCCCTACCCCCATGCAGACAGCGGATGACACTGCTATGCCTACTCCTATGCAGCCAGGTGGTAACGCTGCTATCCCCACAGTTCACTCAATTGAAACTCGCCCTCATTATGATTGGTCTCCCTCCGATGCTTTGATGGATCTTATGGAATTTGACACCCCTATTCATACTGCCAAACCGATGCCCGACTCTGAACGTAATAATATTGCTCTGCGTGCTCACGATCCTTCGTATCGTCTTAACGATGCTTCTGAAGCCAATTGTACTCTCCCTTTAGACGGGTATCAGCAAACTCTCACTCAACAACATGCGGCTAAGAAGACTATGCGTGAGACTACTACCCCTCGTAGACAACGTTGTTTCAACCGTAATTTTTCCAACTCTAGCTCTGCTGCAGGTGGGTCGGCTCCGATGCGTTTCTTCATGTGGGTCTTCACCCAGCTTCACGGTAATTCCTACGGCCCAAATGGAGAAATCAAGTCTACCAGTACTGCACGATCGCTTTTGGTTTGTCTTCAAGTCCCTTTGTCTTCACCAAATTCTGCAGGCCCATCTTAGAACACTTACGCTCTCAAGGCTTCAGGGTCTCAGCGTACTTGGATGACTGGTTACTTATCGCCAACTCAAGGCATCAAGCAGAAACCCAGGCTCGCCAGGTGGTGTCTCTCCTCGAGGAACTAGGATGGCTCATCAACTACAAGAAATCGATGCTACAACCCTCTCAACAAATGGAACATCTCGGTTTTATATTGAATACCCGGGATATGGCGGCTACTTTACCAACCAGTAAGATAAGGGATATACGTCGATCAATCAAACAGGTCTTAGACAAACCTCATCGTCAATCTCCCAGAGTCATCCACAGCTTGACAATGCGAATACAGGCAGCGACCTTTGCCATCTTTCCGGCACGTCTATACACCCGACACCTCTTATACTACAAGAATCAAACGGTGAAATCAGAGGCAGATTGGGATTAACCTCGCCCATTGGATCCAGCCAGTTTAGAAGAGCTTCAATGGTGGTATCTCAACATCCGCAAGTGGAATGCCAGGTCCCTACTTCCATCGACGCCGAACCAACCATGTTTGTAGACGTCAGCAACATGGGTTGGGACTGCTCATGGCATCATCATCGTGCCCACGGGTATTGGACAGCGGAGGAAGCAGCACAGTCCATCAACTGGAGGGAGCTGAAAGCTGCACACCTTGCTCTAAAGACCTTCCACCTACCGCCGAAATCTACAGCTTTGATTCGAACGGACAACACGATCAGCCTTTCCTACATCAACAAGCAGGGCGGTACTCGCTCTCTTCCTCTCTTGGAATTAGCAACGGAAGTATGGACCTGGTGTTTGAAGCACAAGATTATGATCCAAGCACAACGCATACGAGGCATACACAACACGATCGCGGACTTCGAGTCTCGCCGGCAATTCTTCAAGAATCAGTGGAGGATCCAACCACACATATTTCAACAAATACATCAAGCATGGGGCCCTTTCTCGATTGATCTATTTGCAGACAGGACGGCCAAACTGTTACCAAAGTACGTATGGTGGATGCCGGACCCGGACGCATTGCATACGGATGCGCTGTCCATGCCATGGACTCGGTTTCTCAAACCTTATGCCAACCCTCCATGGAATCTGATTTCTCGTATCCTGAGCAAAATCAGGCAGGAACGTCTACCTGACGCGACCCTGGTGGTACCCTACTGGCCCAGTGCTCTATGGTTCCCTATGATTCAACGAATGGCTCTCTCCCTCCATGGATGCTGCCACCACAAGCGGTGCAGCCGACCTCCCCGTTGACACCTCACCCTCTGCTACCTCAGAACTGGATGCTATCCGTGTGGAAATTATCCGGACTCAAATCCTAAAGAAGGAACTCAATGCACAAGCGGTTGAGGATTTGTTAGCGCAAAAACTAGCCCCCAATGGTACTAATCTGGGCTATCGCAAGAATCAACTTCGGTTTTTGGAATGGGCTATTCAAAATAACGTCTCCTTTACCTCATTTACACCGGCCGAGCTTGTCAATTTCTTGGCTGATATGTCTAGTCGTCATAGTCTTCAGGCATCTACACTCAAAACTTTGCGGGTGGCCGTAATTCACCTACATGATGATCCCAAAAGTATTCGAGAAAGCGAACACTCTTGTGAAGTATAGTACACCTCTCTGATTTCCTATGGAAACACATCAATAAAAATTTTGATGATACAAAAGATATAGTGACACATAGTAGCTAAAGTAGACAACGAATAAGTTTCGACAAGAAGGAACATAGACAAATTAAAGTACCCGGCATAAGACCAAGTAAGTTGCCCAAGATTAAATCGCAAACTCCTCTCTATTGATAAACTTCCATGCCTCCTAATGCCCATACGCTTGGTTACAGAACACGGTTGAAAATTGCCCAACTCAGCTTTCATTTTTCACCTCTAGGTGTTAGATATACCTGTCTAACTGTTGTTTTCCTACATACAATGTTACTTAAGGTATTATTTATGGATATCATCAAATTTTACCCACTACCCTCTCAAGACGGTCTTTAGAATGGTATTGCTAGTCAACCACTACGACGCATAGTCGAGCTACTGGCAATATATCATTAGGAGAGTGCCCTGCAGCACAGAGACAATCGTCAAAGGAACTCTGACCCGGATTGTAAATTGAAAGTCTAATACTCAACGAAAAGAAAAGAAAGCTTGATATACTGTTTGTTTCCATATAATAGTTATCCGGTCATACCTCACCGCGATGTGTGACGGTGGGTTTTACTTGCAAAAAAAAAAGAGTTGGTCAGAGCCAGAGAAAACTGTCTTCTTCGCCCATAACTGTAGGCACCCGAAATACAATTATTGACCGGATCGCCGGATAAACAGGTATGCCACTCAACTGCATCACCGAATTGTGCACTAAAACAAGCTTAAAAACAGAATATGCAAGCGGAGTGTTAGAGGTGATACGCTTAGAAACATACCTTGTATAGCTACACGTTTCACCCAAATTCTCTTTAAAGGGTGATGTAGTTTGACTGCGAAGATAGCCTTAAACTATTAGTTTTACGTTTGCGTATACTGCTAATCCACTAGCGCTAGGATTTCAACCAAAAACAAGAAGCGATAGCCGGATTTTCACTCATTGTCGCCTACGGCGAATGTTTTCATTTCAATATATCGTATGGAGTTCACAATATGACTTTTTATTTTCGTAGCGTTGTATATAAAAAAGAAATAGAAAAAAGGCTATGTCAACTAAGCAGGCTACATGTCTACTTCAATTTTCGCCTTATAGGCTATATTTGGGCTGGGATAGCCTTTACTATCATTTTATAGTAATAAAAGTTTTCGATAAACCTAGCCGGGATATTTGAGGTTTCTTTAAAGAGGCTGGAAGGCGCTCAAGATTTTAAGAAATGTTGTATGCAGTTAAGAGTCGTAAGTTTATCAGAACTAAAACTTGTATAGTGATATGGCAAATATCTGACCATGTCTGCACACTTTTGGTTCTTTATAATAACAAAAAAATTATTCATATTAGATTACGACAGACTCAAAGATATTGGACCACAGCTACACAAACTTATTCTAACTAATAATACGTTCAGCTTAGTTTTTTGCATACAATAGCGAAAACTGAAGCTTGATGATTTTAAGAGTGGGTTTTATTCAAAGCTGAACCTCTCAAAATCTGACTGTTCCCAAACTAAACAAACGCTGCACAGATTTAAAATAACTCCATTGAATCAGCACGATTTTATACATATAGAACTTTTGATAAAATGTGATGCAACCTCTAAAAACCACTCACCCCAATAAGCATCCTGAGACAAGTATTCGAAAGGGGAAAGATGAAACTCAATAACACATAGATTCTTCTCTCCTTTATTCTTTACGTATCTAGTCTGTATTGTTGCTCTTACCTTCATATTTTTTCTTCCTTGTTAGGTACCTCCTTCTGTATTCACTTATCAGATGCATTTACTAAAAAACGAAGCGATCTTTTCAGAGAAAATAGGAAAACTGCAAAAAAAAAAAAAAAAGAAAATAAGGCACCTCTTAATATGAATAAGCACACTATAGAGATTAAAATAGCAGATATTTAGTGCGAGTAAGAGTTTGATTCTTCTGAATACATAAGTAACGGTTACTTACGAATTTATCTTATTCTTGGGAAGCAAACAAGATACACTCCAACTAAAAGCATAGCTGCGCTTTGTATTTTACACAAAAAAAACATATATCATTGTATATTTTTTAGGCTGTAGCTGTAGGTAAATGGTTCAAACATAGGCTTAATGAGTATTCTCTCATCAATAACAAATACATACTAAAATTTTAGTAATAGAAACGAGGTTCTCTGCATCTCAAATCAAAGAACAAAAGAAAAAAAAACGTAATTGAGCTTTGCTGTTACAGTTGTTTTGTAAAGGCTATAATAGGTATTTATAGGATCACCTTATCTTGTCAACGTTTAAAAAGGGTTTCAAACGTTATTTATTTTATTTTCAAAGCTTTTTTTTTTTTTTTTTTTTTGACTGCTACTAAAAACAGAATAAAAAGTGTATTTTCAGTAAAGTGTCTAACTTTGACGTGACAAATCAGTTCTTATAAAAATGAATACAAATGTTCGCCCCAAACATAATAAAACGCCTAACTCTGGAGAATCTACAGTATACTTAAGCTTCGAAAACAGTGATCCCAATAAGAATGTTGAGATAGGCTCCTATATAGACCCTAAAATAGAAGAAGAAGAACTAAAAGGGAGTGTAGTTAACATCAAATACGCTATACGCAACTACAAAAATATACATGAAGAACTATCAACCCAATCACATTTATCGTGTGGCAAGTCCTATCGCAAATCGGATGCTGCTGAAAAAGGAGAAATAAACGACTTTGATCTTACTGAGTTTTTGAGTGAACAGAACGATCAAGATGTACTAGCAGGTGTACGCCCTAAAAACTTGGGTCTGATATGGAAAGACTTAGTTGTTCAAGGTCTTGGAGCTGATGCTAAAGTGATACCCACAAACTATACATGCTTGATTGGTGCTCTAAAATTCTGGAACTGGGGAAGACACTCTGGTACAGACTTTACTATCTTGAAAGAAAATAATGGTTTCTGTAAAGATGGTGAAATGCTTTTAGTTCTTGGTCGCCCTGGATCTGGTTGTAGTACTCTGCTTCGTGTACTGGCAAACATGCGTGCTTCATATACAAACATAGAAGGAACTGTAGAATACTGCGGTATTCCTTCAGAAGAGTTCTCAAAAAAATATAGTGGCGAAGTATGCTATAATGAAGAAGAAGATCTTCACTACCCAACATTGACTACCAAGCAGACATTACAGTTTGCTCTCAAAAATAAAACACCTGGAAAAAGAATAGAAGACGAGTCAAAAAAAGAGTTTGTAGACAAGATTCTTTATATGCTCGGAAATATGCTCGGTCTCTCCAAAAAGATGGACACTATGGTTGGCGACGCTTTTGTCCGTGGTCTCTCAGGGGGTGAACGTAAGCGTCTTTCAATTGCTGAGCAAATGACTACACGAAGCTCGATCAACTGCTGGGATTGCTCCACTCGCGGTCTTGATGCATCATCTGCTCTAGATTATGTTCGCTCGCTTCGCATCATGACTGACATTTTGCGCAAGACTACTGTGGCTACTCTTTACCAAGCATCTGATAGTATGTTCAATCTATTTGATAAAGTTATGGTTCTTGATGAAGGCCGTTGTATATATTTTGGTCCTACGTCTCAAGCAAAAGGATACTTTGAAGAAATGGGATTCCATTGCCCAGATCGTAAATCTACTCCTGACTTTCTGACCGGTTTATGTAACATGAATGAGCGAGAGTATCGCGAAGGATACAAAGAAAGTGTACCTATAAACTCGGTACAATTTGAAAAAGTTTACAAAGAGTCACATCTCTATACACAAATGATGCAAGAACGCGATGAATACGAAGAGTTGGTTCGCAGCAAGCGACCTGATAAAGAGTTTCGTCAGGCTTTTGTAGACTCTCATCAAAAACATACACTGAAAAGCTCGCCATTTATAGCCACTTACTATCAACAAGTCAAGGCGTTGACTATACGTCAATGGCAGCTTATCTGGGGCGATAAAGGGGCCCTTATAACACGTTACGGCAATGCTTTGATTCAAGGCGTCGTCATTGCTTCTACCTTTTATCAAATGCCTAAAGAAGTTATAGGCACATTTTCTCGTAGTAGTGCCTTATTTTTTTGTCTTCTATTTAATGTCGTTATATCTCAAGCAGAGCTTCCAATGTTTATGCAAGGCCGTCGTATACTACAAAAACACAAAAGGCTTGCATTATATCATCCGTCAGCTTTCTACATCTCACAGGTTGTTGTTGATATACCTTTTGTTTTTGTTCAAAATGTGATTTTGGCGCTTTGTGTTTATTTTATAATGGGCCTGGCACTTACAGCTGGAAAGGTATTTTTTTTAAGAAAGAAATGCAAGGTTGTACCTTCTAACCTTTTTTTTTTTTTTTCTTTTTTTTTTTTTTTTTAGTTTTTTAGTTTTTTGCTTATTATTATTATCACAAGTATGTGCATGAACGGCTTTTTTCGGTTTTATGGTGCCTTGTCGCCCAATTTTTACATTGCAGCTCAGCTATCATCAATAGTCGTCATGGGTGGTTTTGTATATTCTGGATACCAAATTCCTTATGTAAATATGCGACCTTGGTTTTCTTGGGTTTTTTGGATTAACCCCATAGCCTATAGCTATAAAGCTTTGATATCTAATGAGATGTCGGGTCTAATATTTTCGTGCGAGGGAACTGGCTCAATACCAAATGGCCCTTCTTATACAAATGATTCTTACAAAACATGTACACTTCCTGGTGCCGTTCCCGGAGAAACTAGTGTTCTTGGCGATAGCTTTCTTCGTAATGCTTATGGGTATGAAGCATGGCAGCTTTGGATCAACGTTGCAGCTTTGTTTATTCTTTTTTTCTTTTACACCATAGCCACAGCTTTGATCATGGAGTACGTTGAGTTTCAAAAAGAAGGTTCGTCGACCAAGATTTACAAGGCTGGAAGAGCTCCTAAAGAGATAGACGAAAAGAAAGCTTTAGAAGAGACTATGAAAAACGACGAAGAAGCTATTGAATCAATTTCGACAGGCGCTTCTTTCTCTTGGCATAATATTGGCTACAGTATTCCTACAAAGAGTGGGCCTGCTGAGCTTTTGAAAGATGTCAGCGGAATTGTAAAGCCTGGTCATCTGACTGCTCTAATGGGTGCATCTGGAGCCGGAAAGACTACTCTTCTTGATGTGCTGGCTCAACGAAAGACGATAGGCAAAGTCGAAGGTCAGGTTTGTATCAACGGAGAGGGTCTTGGCTCTGATTTCAAGCGTACAACAGGTTACTGTGAGCAGATAGATGTTCACAATCCTTATGCTACAGTACGCGAAGCACTCAAGTTCTCTGCCTATTTACGTCAGCCTTCTGAAGTGCCAAAAGAAGAAAAAGACGCCTATGTTGAGCAGATCATTCGACTTATGGAGATGGAAAAAATTTCTGATGCTCTTATTGGCAATATTGACGAAGGCACTGGTATTTCTGTCGAAGAGCGTAAGCGGTTGACAATCGCTGTAGAACTTGTAGGAAAACCCAAACTTTTGTTTCTTGATGAACCTACTTCAGGTCTGGATGCCCAATCATCATATAATATCATTCGCTTTATCCGCAAGCTTGCTGACGCTGGGTGGCCTGTGCTTTGTACCATTCATCAGCCTTCTGCCACTTTGTTTGAACACTTTGATCATCTGGCTTTGCTTGTTTGTGGTGGCAAAACTGCTTACTTTGGAGAGATTGGGGCGGACGCCTCTACAATGATTAGCTATTTTGAGAAAAATGGAGCTCCCCCGTGTGCACCTAATGCCAATCCAGCCGAATATATTCTTGAATGTGTAGGTGCAGGAACTGCCGGTAAAGCAGCCCAAGATTGGTCTGAGGTTTGGAGCAACTCGAAGGAAAATAGAGTATTAGAAGAAGAGCTTGAAGGTCTTCACTTATTAGTTAACCCAAACCATGAAAACGTCAACAGCATGTACTCTCTTTCTTTCTTTCAACAGTTTTGGCTGGTTTACAAGCGCATGAATGTATCGTGGTGGCGCTGTCCTAGTTACAATTTAGGTCGAGCTTTTAATGTTTGTTTTGTTGGACTGTTGAATGGTTTCTCTTTTTGGAAACTGGGCAATACAGCTTCTGATTTACAAGACCGCATGTTTTCAATTTTCGCTACATTTTTTTTTAATAGTTCACTTATTATACTTGTGCAACCAAAATTTATGCAAGAACGTACTTGGTTCCGTCGAGAGTATGCATCAAGTTACTACAGCTTATCTCCATTTGTACTGTCTTGTTTATTAGTAGAAATACCATATTTGTTTGTCTATACTGCCATTCTAATGTCTTGTTTCTACTGGTCCGTGGGCATCAACAGCTCAGCTAACTATGCAGGCTTTTTTTTCGTTTCCTATTTTGCATTAGCATTTTATAGTGTCACTTTAGGATTACTGGTCGCTGCTTTATCGAACACATTGTCTATGGCAGCGAATTTAAATGCTGTTATTTCTTCTTTTTTGTATTTATTTTCGGGCGTCAGTCAACCTCCTTCTGCTTTGCCTCATTTCTGGAGATCGTGGACCTACGATATAAATCCCTATCACTACGCGCTCGAAGGTTTAATTTCTAATGTGATGCACGGTGTAAAAGTTGTCTGCGACAACTCCGATTTAATTCGGATTCCTGTTCCAAGTGGATTGACTTGTGGAAACTACATGTCCGATTACTTTACGCAAGGAGGTATAGGGTATGTGGTAGACAACAGCACTATTGGTCACTGCGATTTCTGTAACTACAAAGACGGTAGTGACTACTATGAAACAAGAATCGGCTGGAGCTTTGAAAACCGATGGCGCAACTTTGGTATCCTCTGGGCTTTTTGCGCATTTAATGCATTTGTGTTCTTTGGATTCGTTTATTTATCTAGAAAAAATCGCCGTTAATTTGGGGCATCTACATAAACTTAAAATAGAGACAACTTTCCCTGTTTTAAGCTTTCTTTTTATATACATCTTTGTATTACATACACCAGTAAATAAATGTGAGCGAAAATATGTAAGTGATAGCGTAGGAAAAATTTAGCTGTTCTACCCTCGTATTTTCCAAATCCCTTTCACTACTCCTTCCAACCTGATCCTTTTCTTTTCGAGTGATATATAAAAAGGTTGTTTTGAGAACTATGACTTTTCCAATACGACCTTACAGCCACGGATCAACATCTTGTATATTGTTTTAGCTCCAAAAGTATACTGCACCTGCTTTTCGAATGCCCAGTCAAACGACAAGTATGGCACAATGTCCTGGATTGTTTCACACTCCACCTTTGATTCTGCACAAAAGGCGTGGTCAAACTGACCTTTCGTCTGCAGTCTTTCTCACATTGTGCTTGTCTGTTGGTTTTTGATGTGATTTAGTAATTAAAATAAAATACACACCTGCTTTTAGATATATATTATTGTTATCAAAGCAAGAGTTTTGGTTCGATAAGAGTGACTAATCGACTTTATAAAGTAAAGTAAAGCAAAACAAAGGGTAGATTGGAGGAACAAATTCGTCTTCAAAAAATTAAAAAGAGGGTTTAAAACAAAAATAAAAAGGGTCACAGTATAAGGAAAATATTCATTGATAAGGTTATTTATAAGAATATTTATTCATAAATTGCAAAAACAAGAGTAATCGATAATACAATAAGATTGATTATAGATCTGATGATTGATAAAAACTATAAACTACATCTTGCTATTATCGTTTTTCGAAAACCCCGTATTTGTTGGTACCTAAAACATTCTTTGTACAAGTTAGAGAAGTAAGAGAAGCTGTGGAAAAAGTAAAGTAAAATACAGTGTCGACAAATGATGCAAGGCAAAATAAAGTCAAGAAATAAAATAATGCAACTATGTATGGGCTATAAGGTAAGGAAATAAAAACATAAAAATAAAGCAATCTATCCAAATAAGATCAGTGAAGGTTTGGATCGATCTTATTACCATACGTTGATCACAAAAATCTGTTATTCTTAACATCTATCATTGTGAGCGATTCGTTTTAGTGAAAACAATTGAAGCTGACCTTAAAGAATAAAAGTAAAAAGATATATATATATATATATGATTTGAATCTAGGCCATAAAGTAGGTTTCCAGTTTGGGATATCTAGAGACTCGAAAAAAAAAAAAAAAGTTTGTAAGGCTGCGTTGATTGGAAGAAATGTTCAATTGAACACGGATTTACTTTAGAATGACAATTCTTTTTGGAAGTGGCTTTTTTACTTGTCATTCTGTATTGGTTACTTTTCAATAGAATACCGCGTCTAAAAATAAAAGGTAAAAGAAACGCTGCAGGTTTTTTTTTTTAAAAAAAAACAGAGTGGTGTCTAAAAAGATAGTAATTTGGAACGATTGTAAACTAAGGGCATGCGGAATTGAGTTTTGATAAGAAAATGCAGAAAAAAAACTTCCCAGTGACATAGGTAAAGTGAGCGGCTGTGTATTCTTAGACTTACTACAACTTACACTTCAATAGAGCGGAATTTTTACTTATAGAATAAGCTTTATCGACCTCAGTAAAAAAAAAAAAAATTATTGTTTGTATTATATATTTATATATATATATATTAATGAGCGAATTAGAGATAAACTATGTGTCAGATAAATGGCGCGTTGGTAATGTTCTCTAAACTCGTGTAGGAAAGAGCTAATTTGACACATATGAAGGCCTGGAAAGTACGTCAAACTAAAAATAAAAAAAAAAACAAGACACTACTTGATACATTAAAAAAAGTTAATGAGCTTCCGAGTTTCAAACCTCAAAAGATTTTTTTTTTTGGTAGGGTTATTCTAACCAGAACATGGTCTGGTAGCTGAGTTCTCTTTTTCTCTTCTTTTTCTTAGATCGTGGTCTTTATAACTCGTACTATTGAAGGTTACTTAGTTTCTTGTATACTATAATATCGAAAAGAATCGGTAGTTTGTAGAGTTGGTTTCAAGGTTCTACTGATATCGATTGGTCAGTATAACTTGTAAAGAAAAGCTTTGGCCGATAGAATGTTTTCCAAGTAATAATAAAAAGCATTCTAAAGAAAGGGCGCTAGTATCTACAAAGACTTCAAAAAGTTTTCAAAGCTTGTAAGCTTCCTCTTTTGACATAAGGTAACATTTTTGATGGATATTCGATTGAAACCAAAGTCTAAAACTAACTCTTGAACTAAAAACTCTTATCATACTAAAAAAACAAAAAAAAAAACGATTTTGGTTGTAATTCTTGTCGTCTTTTGTTCTTAACCCGCTTTTTGATTTACACCGCGAACTGAATTACTAAAACATACAACCACGAAGGGCTACTTGTATAGATATATGTAGGCAAGAGTCTTGGTTAACTTCAACATTCATAGACTATGCCTGTACTGATAATACACCAGGGAGAGAGTGACTTTTTTTTTTTTTTTTTCAAAGGATACAAAGTAGAAATCCACTCAAGATGTATCAAGTGGTCTATTATAGGGGCTTTCAATGAGTTCAATTGAATTGAATACGAGTACTAAGGCAAATGAAAACGTTTTTTATAGTAGCTAGTACCAAAACCAAATGAATTCAAATAGAGCGTTCTTGTAAGAAAAGTTTTGTGTATGGAATAGAGTAATTTTCTCTCATAAAGCTCAATAAACAAACAACACAACTTATAGTCAACGTATTGATGGGCTTTGTTCTATTAAACTTAGATCCTTTATGTAATCGATCCATGGGATGAAAAAAGGTGGAACGACTCCTTTGCAGAGTCAGAATAAAATATAGCTCGAGACAAACCGAGTAGGTCAAAAAGAAAATAAAGGGGAGGAAAGAAAATTCTAAATTAGGGATAGGTCAAATGCAAATTTTGTTTCTTGTACAACCAGCTATTGCCGTTAAGAGAGCGTAAGGTTCATATGCTAAAACGATATTTGTACTTTGGAAAAAGGGAGAGGGAGGGGGAGAGAAAGAGAGAGGGATGTGCTGGTAGTCATATGTAACGATGTTGATAGCAAAATCCAGACAGGTTCAAGTGAACTTTGGATACCATTATTCAAAGCCACAGAACAATAGTATGTATTTAACAATATGCAACAAAAAGATAGATCTTTTGGGATTCTATAGAAAGGCTATAGTTTTCCCCCCTATATCTCGCTCACCCCTTTTTGTTTTCTTTTTTTTTTGTTTTTTTCTTTCGTTCTTCTTTTTGTTTGGCTGGTTTGATAGTCTTTGTTCGATAGTCTTTGATTTCCGCAGACTTTACCCTAGCTAACAATTAACCAAGAGAAGAGACAACCCTGTACAATGATCGATGTGTTCGGAGTACAAAGATCTATGTTCCAAAACAAAAGCTTTGTGTCTCTTTGCTCTCTTACCTGATAGGCTTATCAGAGACGCATGTGTAACTCGGAAGCGAATGGTTCTACTCAGTTTTCTGTGCTTTTATTTTGGTATTTCGAACCCACCTTTTTTGTTGTTGCATTTCTTTTGGATCCCAAACTAACAAAAAAAAAAAAAAAAAGCTTCAAGAAGAAAAAGAAAGCATAAAAGGAAAGGCATTTCTACAATTTTTTTTTTTAATTTTAATTGACTAACCTGTTGAAAAAAGAAAAAAAAAATCTATTTCTGTTGAGTTGAAATATACAGGGTGGAGTCAAAATAATAAGAAAAATAAAAATAAAAAGAAAAAAAAAAAGAAAATAAATTTTTTTCAATATGGGAATTCTCTCTTTTTTTTTTTTTTTTTTTTTTTTTCTTTTAATTCCCAAAAAACCAAAAAAAAAAACACAAAAAAAAAAAACCAACTTGAAATCCCCAAACGCAAACACAAAATCCATTAGCACGCGCTTGTAATATAAAGATGCGTCAACAAGGAGGGAAATCACAAGCTGAATACATACCTGGAACTATTGTTTTTGCAAAACTAAAAGGATATCCCTGGTGGCCTGCAAGAGTAAAATAGAATAATAACCAAAAACAGTGTGTTTCTTACCCTTCGATACCAACAGATTGAGTCTGATAAAAAAGTGCCTGCAAAAGTATTGAAACAAAAATCGAAAGCCAAAGGTGCTTTATATACCGTGTTTTTCTTTGGCTCAAGAGACTAGTAAGTTCCTTTTTTTTTTGAAGAGAAAAGTTGTGTGAGAAACAAAGAAAGGGTAAGAAACTGATTGTGTTTCTTTGTTTCTTTGCTTAGTGGATTCTTTGGCCCAGATGCTATTAGACCTTTTAATCATGAGATTGTTGAATCCGACCTCAAAGCAAAGAAGTTCAAAACAAAGGATTTGGAATTAGCCATTCGTCAAGCGTTAAACCCTGTGCTACTAAAGGAGGCTGAAGAGGAAGAAGAGGAAGAGGAAGAGGAGGAAGAGGAGGAAGAGGAGGAGGAAGAGGCGCCGAAACCCAAAAAGAGACCAGAACCTAAGAAAAGGGCCACACCACCCAATGGTCGAGGTAAAAAAGCGTTATCTGAGGAACCAAAGACATCTCCAGTGGCAAAGAGGAGAAGTCGTAAGATGACAGTGGGTGAAGAGGAAGAAGATAGTAAGGAAGAGGTGGCTCAGGATATAAAGAGAAGACGTAAATCCATGTCAATTGAGAAAGAGGAGTCACCTGTTGCGCAAACAAACGAATCAAAGGAAGAGATAAAAAAGACACCAGAGTACAAAAAGGTTTACCATATTAGACACAAACTACAACGTTTGGTGTATAATAAGAAAGAGGTACACATAGACATGTCTCTAGACGGCGGTCAAGGACTAACGTTTGGGCTCTTTATAGGGTGAGATTCCAAAAGACGATTATGCAAAGATCCTACAAGTCATAAAGGAAATCGAAGAGGCACCAATGACATATAACCTTTTAAGAGTAAGTGGTATTATAGGAAAGGAGGGGGAGGGTATTGACTTGTCTGTCTTAGGATACCAAGATTGGCAAGGTTGTCAAAGCAGCATGTGTTTACCCGTTTGAAGATGACACCATCAAAGAGCGTTGCCAGCAATTGATGAAAAGCTGGAAAACAACTTTTCTTGATACCGCAACCGGTCAATCACCACTCACATCCTCGGCAGTAATAAAGGAGAAAGCGAGCGATGATGATGCTGTAATGCAGGATGGTTAAAATAAAAAAAAAGTGTAAAAGAAACCTCATTAAAAAACAACAAAAAAAAAAAAAAAAAAGAAAACAACAAAAAAAGCTGCCAAAAAAAAAAAAAAAAACGTAAAAAAAAAACGTAAAAAAAAACGTAAAAAAAAGCAAAAAAATCCCCCCAAAAACCCACGCACACACATACACACACACACACACACACACACACAACAGAGCAAAAGAAAGTCTTTTCTCTACCTTGCTTTTGGACTTTTTTTTCTTTTTTTTTTTTTTATTCGTTTCTTTCATTTTTTAGTTTCTTCCTCTTTTATTGATTTAAGAAGAGGTGTACACAATTTAACTATTTCTAATTAAATAACCCAAACTCACATTAAATATAATTGCACTACTCTTATTTTTTTTTTTTTTTTTCCCGCAAAGTGTTTTTGACATGGGATATCCGTGATTGATGTAGTGTTCTTATCATAAAGTTGCTGATGGATTGGATACAAGGCTTCTTGAAGGATTGTCAGTTGAAAAAAAAAAAAAAAAAAAAGGGTTTGATCCAAGGTGAGCTTTCTTTTGTTTATCAATCAGCTTGCAGTCCTCTACGTTTACCTTTTTTTTTTTTTTTTTTTTTTTTTTCCAGAAATACAGATATTTTGTTTCGTTTATTTTCTCTTCCAACCTTTTCTTTATTGACGAGGATACATCCTTTGTGTGACTTTTGTCGTACGCTATTTATTTCTTGATTTTTACTGCTTTTTTTTTTTTTTTTTTTTTTTTTTCCCTTTTATTTTCACCATTAATTGATACCTACACACACATACACACTTAATATGGGAAGGCCTAGAATAGATCCAACTGAATACCAAATTGAAAAGATCGTTGACCATCGCGTGTCGGGAACCAAGGTAAAGAATTGTTATTTCCAAGCAAATGTAGTTTATAATTCTTGTCATTTTTTTTTTTTTTTTTTTTGGAACGTATAAACAGAAAAAGAGAATTGAGTATCGAATCAAATGGGGAGGTTATTCTTCCCAAGAGAATTCTTGGGAACCTGGTACAACAATGTGATGAGCATTGAGATTATTTCTGGAAAAAGAATTAACCTTAACTATGCTGTATTTTTAGCTCACAAGCCCGAGGTCTAATGAAACAGTATTGGGCTAGACGCGGTGGGTTTTCAGCGCGTGATGCTCTTCTAGGCAAGGTACCGCCCTCGCCTACGCCCAAAGAAAAAAAACAAAAAACCAAACGATTATTGAATCGAGAAAAAAAGAATGTTTCGTATGGTACACGATCCGCTACCGATTCTAATTATGTACATCGTAGTCTAAGTCGATTCAAGCGATTGAACACTGCATCCTATCAGCGGTCAATACCTGACAAAATAGCTATGGAGACACCTTCTGCTGACATACCCTCACCGCACGTTCATACAACACCGGTTTCTCCACCAACAACACTCGAACGCAGGCCATCAAAGGAGGATCCATGGGTTCTATCAAGGACCTTATCACAACGCACACTTATCTCTAAAGAAGAGGAAGAAGACATGGATGAAGAATACGAAGCGTCCGATGTTATATACCAGCTAGATTATCGGGGTGATTGGGATTGGCCTAAAGATGTACTGAGGCTCATCAAGCTTCAGAGATCTCTTAGTGGAGAATTGCAAGCATTGATTCGATGGAAAGATGGGCCGGTAGCCTGTTATGATACGAACTATATTAAACAAAGACATCCTTACTTGGTAAATAGGACCCTTTTTTTTTTTTTTTTTTTTTTTGGACTGGGTGGGAATTAGGCTGACAATTTTTGTTGATTAGTTACTCAAATACTATGAAGACAGACTTGTATTTAAATAAAAAAAATCACTTTTCTTTTTTTTTTTTTTTTTGGAGTATTTTTTAATTGCAAACGATGGATATATCCAAGCTATTTTCAGTCAAAGACAAGGTAAGAAGTTATAGGTTTGGTATTGACTCAACAACACCCAGGTCGTACTTGTCACGGGGGGTTCAAGAGGCATCGGAGAAATGATTGCTACAGTAAGAAATAGAGATGCATACAAACGTTACTAAACACACACATACATACATACATACATACATTCCAGGGATTTGTTTCAGCAGGCGCCAAAGTTTATATCACCAGTCGCTCAGCCGATGTTTGTTACAAGGTAGCCAAAAAACTCAGTGAACAGGGGCCAGGACAATGTATTGCCATTCCGGCCAATTTACAGAGTCAACAAGAAATCGTGCGTTTGATCACTGAGCTAGGAAGACATGAAGATCGTAAGGAACCGGGAGCTCTCTTTGTACAGACTGAAGGATGTTTTTTTTTTTTTTTTTTATTTATATATAGATTTGGATGTCCTTGTCAATAATGCAGGCGCGAATTGGAATGAAGCTATTGAAAGTTACCCTGAAGATGCATTTGATAAAGTGATCAATTTAAACTTGAAACGTATCTTTACTTTAACACAAGCGTAATACAAACGTGTTATTTTCATTCATCAGCTCACTCCTTTCTATCGATAGATCCTTACCCCTTTTGACTGCTCGATCTACTGCAGATAGATCAAGCGTGGTAATCAACATTGGCTCGGTGGATGGAGAAAGGGTAAGCTTTGTTCATGGACCGAGACAGATACTAAAAAAAAAGCTTATATCCAGCCACCTCCTCAAGATACCTTTGCTTATTCTGCTTCTAAAGCCGGTCTTCATCATATGTCTCGCCATATGGCAGCTAAATTGGGAGAACAACATATCCGAGTCAATGCGATTGCACCCGGTGCCTTTGAATCCAAAATGATGAAAGCCACCCTTGACAGGTTTCAAGAACAGATTGTATCTCGAATTCCTGTAGGCCGAATTGGAACACCCAAAGATATTGCAGGTACCTGCATTTATCTTGCTTCAAAAGCTGGTCAATATACAACTGGAGCCATCCTCACGGTGGACGGAGGTGCCTTGGTGAATGGAAAACTCTAATAAATCATGAAAAACCTTTCCCATTTTTTTTTTTTTTTTTTTCCATCTCCTTTTCAAATTTTTTTTTTCGGGTGAAAGGTGGAGAGGTCACCTTGGAATGGGTGTCAGCAAAGTCAACGGGGAAAGACAAGCTTTGACTCCCTCTCTTTTCTTATCGACATCATGGATACTCTCACTCTCCGCGGAACACTCGAAGGTGTGTATATGAACTAATAGACATGAGAAAGAAATGGATGGCAAATGGATGGATGAATGAACAGTATCCGTCAATCCACCGAACAAAAGAGAAAGATGGAAAAAAAAAAAAAAAAAAAAAAATAGACATGCTGGGGACCCAATGAAGCTCATGGGCCATTCTTTTTCTGAGAAAAAGCCAGCCTTATTAAATACAGAGAACGACAGGGATAGTGAAGCAGAGAATGTCAGTGCGTTCCTGATGGGTTGGCTTCCTTCAGTCCTCTTTTTTTTTTTTTTTTTTTTTTTTTTTTTGCAACCATTTCTTTCACACTTTTTGCCCTTTCCAATACACTACAGAATGTGACTAACGAAACTTTTTATATAAAAATCCATCTATGCATCGGCTTAGGTCACGGTAACTGGGGTAAGTCTAGATTTTTATTTTAAACAAGAGAACTCAAAAGGGCAATACGGTTGTGTATGATTAGTTACTGCTATTGCCACTACCTCTGAAGCCCCTGATATGGTTTTGTCTGCTTCTCGTGACAAGACTATCATTGTCTGGAACCTTACCAGGTAAGAGAGAATCAGGGGAAAAACAAACAACTTAGGCTTCCTGTGTAGAGATGAAGTCAACTACGGTGTTCCCCGCAAGTCTCTTATTGGCCATTCTCACTTTATTGAAGATCTTGCCATCTCTTCTGACGGTCAATTTGCCTTGTCTGCTTCTTGGGATCACACCTTGCGTCTCTGGGATTTGAACAATGGCACTACCACACGTCGTTTTGTTGGCCACACCAACGATGTTCTCTCTGTCTCTTTCTCTGCCGATAACCGTCAAATCGTTTCCGGTTCTCGCGACAAGAGCATCAAGTTGTGGAACACTTTGGGTGAATGCAAGTACAACATTACCGATGATGGTCACTCTGAATGGGTTTCTTGCGTCCGTTTCTCTCCCAACCCTGCTAATCCTTTGATCGTCTCCGGTGGCTGGGATAAGCTTGTCAAGGTGTGGGATCTTACCAAGTTGAAGCTTCGCACCAACTTCATTGGCCACAATGGCAATGTCAACACGGTGACCATCTCTCCCGATGGTTCTCTCTGTGCCTCTGCCGGTAAGGACGGTGTTGTCATGCTCTGGGATTTGACCGAAGCCAAGCATCTTTACTCTCTCGAAGCCAGTGCCAACGTTCACTCTCTCACCTTCTCTCCCAACCGTTACTGGCTCTGTGCTGCCACCGCCAACGGTATCAAGATCTGGGATCTCGAAACCAAGACGCTCGTGGACGAACTTCGCCCTGAATTTGCTCAATTGGGTAAGAGAAAGAATCCTGATCCTGAATGCTTATCTGTTTGTTGGTCTGCTGACGGTGCCACTCTTTTCTCTGGTTACTCTGATAACGTCATCCGTGTCTGGCAAGTCACCCGTACCCTTTAAGTCTCCAAAAACAAAAAATCATCATCTTCAAGAAAATAAGAAAAAAAAAAAAAAATGAAAAATTTCTATAGAAAATAAGAAAAGCATGGCAAAAAAAAAAAAAAAAAAAAAAAACCCCTTCCGAGTATTTGCCGTGTATCTTTTTAGACTCTACAAAAGTGTTGGGAAATAGGGGAGGTGAACTGAGTGTGTGGTTGTTCTGTAAGGGGAGAGTGAAAGACCAAAGAAAAAACTCCTTGAAATATAACCAGTGTGGTGTTTCTCCTAAATGATATCCTTTCCCCCCCCTTTTGGGTAAGGTCTTTTTAGGATGATAAAGAAGAGGGTTTTTTTTTTTTTTTTTTTTTTTTTTTTTTTTTGGTTTTTCTGATCTTTTATATATGTATTTTTATTTTATATTTTTGGGAGGGATTACTGATACAAGAGGAAAAGTGGATATGTAAAGAAAGGGATGAGAGTTAATCCCATTCTTCCCAAGTGATATCGATAATACCAATATTGGTATCGGTTTCAAGTTTTGTCCAGACAGCAGGTGTAAGATCCAGACAGCCTTTTGCACAACCTGGGCAGGCATCGGTGACGGTAGCCTTGACCATCTTTTCCTTGTATTTGATACGTAAAGTTTTTCCACACCAATGACTCTTCTTGCTCATATCGCCATAATCTTTGGCATTCATGGCTGCTATCATTGAATCCTTGTCCGAAAACGGTCCACAGGCACCTTGGGAACCTCCCTCAGTGACAGGATCAAAGATGGTAGCCCGACCTTTGAATAACAAATCGCCCACCTTATGTACCGTGTTGAGAAGTTTTTCCTTGAGTCCTCGTTCAGAGACAGGTTGCGATCGACACAGTATACAATAAGAGATGAAAATCAACGCAAAGAAAAAGAATCTCATTTTGGGTAGTAAAAAGTGAAAGAGAGAAGAAAAAAAAAATGGATGGCTTCTTATTTATATCCTCGTTGATGTAAACTAGTGTATGTGTGTGTATGTGTTTATATATACATATATATCTAAATGACAGGAGCTTAGTAACAAAATGAATAGATTTATCCAAACAAGAAGGAGTTCAAGGGGGTCAGGTTTTTATTTTTGTTTGCTTCAAAAAAAAAAAAAAAAAAAGGGGAGGCGGAAGTATGCGATAGACCTCTCGTTTGGACTATCTATAGAACCATTGAGGGGTTTCTTCTGCAGGGGGGAGGGAAAGAAATAGTTTAAACCATTGTGAATAGAAAGGTTGAAAAAAAGTTGAAATCCTCTCTCTCTCTCTCTCTCTCTCTCTCTTGAAAGATCCCATCAAGAACCAAAGCAACGCACCAGACTCGTTGATAGACCGTGGGTGGTTCTAGATAGACATAAGGATAAATACTGAAAAGACAAGAGCGTTTCACAGCATTCCATTTGAAGATCTTTTTACTAAAAGGCTAAAAAAGAAGAGGGTAAGCCAATTCGAGTTATTTTCGATGTTTTGTTAGAAAAACGCATAGCAGAAAAAAACAAAAAAGCAGAACCTTTTTTTTTTTTTTTTTTTTTTTTTTTTTTTTTTTCTCTTTCCCCAGAAACGATGATTTGTTTTTTATTTAGGCACTTGATGCCCTTTTCAAGTGACGTGAGCAAAAAGAAAGTTTCAAGCGATAGACACAAATCGTACCCAAATTTTTTTTTTTGTATTTTTTTTTGTATTTTTTTTTTTTTTTGTATTTTTTTTTTTTTTTGTATTTTTTTTTCTTGGTATTTTATTTTTTTATTTTCAAAAGAAAATTGATTGAAAAGGTGATAGTGATGAGCCAAAAAAGTTCTTTTGCAAAGGGAGGGGATGGTCGTGCGTTTGATATTTCAGCCAAGAGTTTTATACCTTGTAGCAAGTTTGATCCGTTCAAAAAGGAATCAGAAGAAGAAGAAGAGATGGAAGCACTGAGCCGACATTATTTGAATAGCAATCTATTGGATGATGAGCAGATACCCGAGATAAGACGAGGTGAGAAGCATCGCTGGGATAGCTTTGAGCCATATGGGAACAATGAGCAAGAGTTTGACCCGACCTTACAGTTCTATCATGGACAACTGTACGATGCCAGTGTGATTGAGGATATGCATCTACTCAAGGATCATGATCCTTCGTTGGAAGAGATTGGTGTAGAGAATGTAGGCGAAGACATGTCCACCTTACAGATGCTACAAACGATTTTTTCTGACCTGAGCGAGCCTGAACTCTTGGAGACGTTGGACCGGAACGATTACGATATGGACCGGTCGATAGAGAGTTTGCTAAGCCAAGAAGAGATCAGAGAGGTAGCCGAGGTCCAACCAGAGCCACGCAAACGGCAAGTTTGCCGACACTTTTTGGCAGGTGAATGCTATCGAAAGGATTGCTGGTTTGTTCATGATTTACAGGAAAAGGTGTGCAAGTTTTGGTAAGGGTAAACGCAAGTGCCAACGGAACCAAAAAGGGAGGAGGGAGAAGAGAGGTGAGGGAATCACTCAAAAGGATCGTTTTTAGGCTACAGGGCAGTTGTTTGAAAGGGGATTCGTGTGAATTCAGCCACAAGATGGATATTCAAGAGAGAATGGCCAACAAAAGCCAACAGGCCAAGGAGGAGGTAATGCAGCCGACGTTTGACAGCCAAGAGTATCCTGCGTTGGGCGAATGGCGTGCGCCTCTGGGAAAAGCCAGCGCGATGTCTAAGCCATCCCCCAGCCAAGAGGATTTTCCCTCCCTTGCATGTGCGGCCAAGATCAAGACGACCGGGCCAGGGAAAGCCAGCCCGATCAATTTTGTGGAGGCGATCAAGAAGAAGAAGGTCAGTACGGGCCAAGTCCAGGGGAAACAGAAGAAGAACGTGACGCCTTTGTCTCGCAAGCATCACCCTCAGCTAAAACAAGCGGTTCATATCCCTTGGCTTGAGACGGGCAATGCGTTGAACTCGACCTATATGAAAGAGGTTAGGATCCCAAAAGGCTAGGCTAGGTTGAACTGACCTGTGTGTTTTTATTTTAGAGAGAGAAAGCGATAGAATACGGTACGTTAAGGAACCGGTTGTTTGCCAAAGCGACAGAATATTATCTCAAGGGGGATGGATCGCGGGCCAAGCTGTATTCTATGGAAGCCAAGCACTATAACCGGTTGATGCAAGAGATGCATTTGGATGCCAGTCGCCGTATTTTCGAACAAAGAAGTCGACATGAGGCGTTTATTGATTTGCATGGTTTACATCAAGATGAGGCGATTGATATTATTGATGAACGATTGTACGGGATGCGACAGAATCAATACAACGGTCTTGTCTATATCGTCACAGGGACCGGGCATCATTCAGGTGATAACGGACTCAGTAAGAAATCAAGTAAGCTGAAGCCTTACATCGAAGACTACTTGCAATCTGAGCAGTACCGTTTTGCTGAAACCAACATGGTGGGCGATACAAAAGGCGGTATCTTTGCCGTCGATCTTTCTTCAAAACCATTAAAATAACCCAAAAAAAAAAAAAAAAAAAAAAAAAAAATTTCCAAGGCTTCTCTTTTCTGTGTCACTGTATAAACATGCTGGTCAAGCGATGACCTCTTTTTCTCATTCGGGCAACACAAGCCGGTACACTAACCTGAAAAAGTCTTTAAGCGTACCTTTAAAAAAAAAAAAAAAAAAAATGATATCAGTGCGTGATGGTTTCAAAAGGAGAAATAATAACCAAAAGGATGTTCTCGAAAGGGGGGGTTGGCAGAAAAAAAAAAAAAAAAGGATCGTCCATAGCTTTAGTTTAGAACAACAAATAAGAAAAAAAAAAAAAAAAAAAAAAAAAAAATACCTTTTTATTTAAAAAATCAAAGATTTGTATTTTTATAGTCTAAACTTTTCATTGTTCAAATTGTTTTATTTTTTTTTTATTTTTTATTTTTTTCGTTTATTTTGTTTCATGAATACTCGGGTCGGCTGAAATCAAACCCAGATTGATTCAAAGTGAAAGAAAGAGAGAATTGGTAATAACAACCAGGCCATTCTTTTGGCAAGCGCACGCTGCAGGTGAATGCTTGAGGACTTTTAAACTTCCCTCCTCCTCCCCCCCTAATATTCCGTACAGAGGATCTGAGTAGAATATCGTAAACCAAGAGACGTTTACTTCCAATAAAGTTAAACAGTATTAAGGTTTTTTTTTTTTTTTTTTTTTTTATATATAGAAAAAAGGCTCTTTATTGTTTGTTAACAGCTCGTTTCCCACATGGACAGTCTTTCTCCCTTTTTTTTTTTTCTGGGTGACACACTTCATTTCCATGTCCAAAGGGCAGTGCAACGCAACCAGAACTTTGACTCGTAAATTTTATGTTTTTTTTTCTGTAAAAATCAAGCTCAGGGAACGTTTTGTACTCCCAAATGATATCTTTTTCTCGATTTCGTAATACCTTGACGTCATCCATTGCTACTCCGAACTCCTTGATCATTTCAATGCATTTCTTTATTGATTTACAAAAGATGTAAACTAAATTCTGTAGTCATTCAAAGTGATTGAGTAGAATTTATGTTTTCTGTTTTAAAAATGTAAAAATTCTGTATTTCTTTTTGAGAAGAATTTCTATTTCTTTTCTCTTAAATTTTTTTTATTTTTTTTTTTATTTTTACAGAAAATCTAAAAAAAAATTTTTATATTATTTTTTTTTTTTTTTTTTTTTTTGAATTTATTTATATAATTTCATTCTTTTTTATTATTTGTTTTCTTTTTTTCATTTTCTTTTTGTAAAAACGAGCCATCTATCCATCTGTAGATAGATACACGCCTAAATATATATATATATATATATATATATAAATAAATAAATAAATAAATATATATATTTAATTCTACGTACACAACATACACACACTGATACAGAAAAAGAAAGAGAGAGAAAGAATCCATCTATAGAGAAACGCCATGGCCCAACCTACTGTCTACCGCACTGGCTTTCACGAAACACATGCCCTAAGCCAACCAGCAACGATGATGCAAGCGTCTAATAGTAGTCTGTTGGAAAGAAGAAAGCAGACTTCGAGTTTCTTACAGCCCCTGGAGCTTCCTTCCCTACCTCCCTTATCCCAACTGCTGACGGATGAGAAAAAGAATGGACTCAATGCCCGTACGATGGACACGACTACGGCGGCTGTGTTGGCCAACGCCATTACTAGTACGCAAGCTTTGGTTCAGCCACCGACGGGTGCGTTCTTACCGCAGATGACAACGACGACAGCAACAACAACAACAACGACAAAGCATCCAAATGACCAGGCTAACGCGGTGTACGACGCAGAGAGCATTCTGCCTACGGACACGATGCTCTATCACCAGGCGACGTTAGATCCCAGCCTGATGGATCCTTACATGCTTCAGTCGGGGCTGACGGCGACAGACCAAGCGATACTGATGGGGCGTCAAAGGCAGTCTAGCCTATGTTCTACGGGATCCGATAAAATCTATTCGTTTGTTGCCATCCCTGGCACCCACCATAAAAAGAGGCCCAGAAGAAGGTACGATGAAATCGAACGGCTTTATCACTGTAACTTTGAAGGCTGTACCAAATCGTATGGTACCTTGAATCATCTCAATGCACACGTCAGTATGCAACAGCATGTAAGTCTCTCCAATGTCTAACGTGGGTTGACATGTCATTCTTTTTTTAGGGACCCAAACGTCAGCCCAGTGAATTCAAAGAGATGCGTAAAGAATGGAGACGCCAGAAGAAAGAAAAAGAAGGTGCCAAAAAAGCAGCCGAGGCCGTATTTCATCAACAACAACAACAACAACAACAACCTTTCCATACCAACATGTTACAATATCCGTATCAAGCCACTCTAGCCAACTTTTATTAACCCTCCCTTGTGTATATTCCTTCCCCTTTTCTAAACCAAAAAAAAAAAAAAAAAAAAAAAAAAGGAGAAGCGTTTCTTCTCCTCGTTGTCGGCCACCCATTTTTATAACAGCCTTTTATCTCTCTCTCTCTCTCTCTCTCTTTCTCTCTATAAAAACGATAAACTGGCTTTTATCTATTTTTTTTTTTTTTTTTTTTTTTTTTTGCCAAGTAGAAAGCATTGGGATTCTCAAAAAAAAAAAAAAAAAAAAAAATACATACACAAAGAGACATACCTTGGTAAGGCATTCTTGATTGGTCCAATCGTAAATCTGTAGAGGATGGGCTTTACCCTCTCTTTTTCTGAAATAACGTCATCAAAAGAGTCATGGATCGTCATGGTGATTTCTTTATCACCGTCGTGTTTTTAATTGCTTAGGGAAAAAAAAAAAATTTTTTTTTTTGTTAGAATGGGCAAGTCAATAGAGACAATCGAGATAAGCTTTTTGTGTTCCAGAACTGAGTTTGTCTATAAATAAAAGAGAGGGTTGGACAATGATTTCTGTAAAGGGAATAATAGAGTGGTACAGAAGACAATGAAGCAGGGCTTTATTTTAGGAGAGAGCGTCTTGTGAGGGCGGGACAGGCACGTTTCTACAGAGCGGACACTGATTCTGACCTTGGGTGAGCCATTGATCGATACAGTCTTTATGAAAGCCATGATGGCAAGCGAGTATTCTTACATCTTCTTGCGATTGATAGCTACTCAAACAGACCTGGCATCCTTCGGCATTACCCACGATTCTCTGTTTGACTTGCTGGGTATATTTCACAATCGGTACATGAAGGTCGATCGCTTCCTGGCTGACCGTCAGCCGTCTGGCAGGACCAATGATATTGGCGAGATCCAACAACTCTTCATAGGTCGGGTTGTGTTCACTCATCACGTTTTCTACGCTATTACCGCTGATAATATAGACTGTCCATTGTCCGCTGCTGACAGTGCCTTGTTCTCGTTGTAGCCTTTCTCGAATCCTTTCACTCTGTCGACGCTGAGGATCGCGTGGGCTGCTAGGATGACTGCGGACTCCATACAGAAACACTGGCAACATCAATATTCGAGTCATCTCTTCCCCTGCTTCTTCTACATTCGACACAATCACTGGCAGTCGCATAAATCGCATAAACGAATTCTCATCACTCTCAGGTTCCATCTGTTGAAACAATTCTGGGGAAAGATGCATCGTCAGCTGTTGTCGAATACTGTTCTGACGCCCTTCCCAATCCTCTTCACCTGCAGGGAAAGGAATCTGTCCACTGCGAAACGAGGTGATCACCGCTTCACTAATCACCTGTGCCAACATTCGTGCAAACGGACTCAGAGGGGGATCGGTGCTGGACGTTTCTTCCTGTTGTTGTTGTTGTTGTAATTCTCTTTGTTCGGCTCTTCTTTCTCTACGTTCGGCTCTTCGTTGGCTTTCATTCACAGGGATCAACTGAACCCTGGGTGCCTGCAGAGGGTTGGTTCGCTCCACACCTGTTCTGCTTTCAGGTCGTATCACTCGACCTCGGTTTCGACTCGACGCTGATTGTTCTTGTCGTTCTTCTTCTCTTGTTGAATCTTCACTTGTTGACTGTCTTTGTCCCATACGTTACCAAAAAAAAAAAAAAGAAAAATTAAAAAAAAAAAAAAAAAAAAAAAAAAAAAAAAAAAAAAATTAAAAAAAAAAAAAATAGAAAATAAAAAAAAAATAATAGATAAAAAGCAGGTAGATGGATATCACACACACACACACACATACACACACACACACACACACACACACACACCTAAAATTTGGGCCAAGTGGGTATTTTTAAGACTCCGTGAGGGTTCAGACTGAAATCATGTTTTATTATGAATTGTGTTTATCCTTATTATTCTCAGGAGACCCAAAGCGATACTAGGTTCTCCCCTGGCTCTAGAACTACCCTGCATGGTGTCCATGGCCGGTTTTGGGGCAAGCGATGGTTTTCTGGCGGCCAGCTGGCTGGACTCGAGGCGCGTCGGGCCCGGATATGAAGACGCTGATGACAGTGGCTACAGAGAGCATGAGCCGGGAGGTGGGTCGGCGGTAATGGAAACTCACTGTACAGATCAACACTTGACTTCTCCACCTCTTTTTCTACCCTCTTTCTTCTCAACCGATTGAACAGACGTGACGTCGGATACGCTTTCTTTTGATATTCCTCAGGTCCTGTCGTTGACAAGAACTTTGCAAGTAATTGCGTATCTTCCTGTTGACGGCTTTTAAAGCCTATTCTTGTTGGAACCAAAGACATCCCCTCAAAAAAAAAAAAAAAAAATATATAAAAGAAAAAAAAAAAAAGAAAGCCTCTTTCTTTTTCTTTTTTTTTTTTTTTTTTTTTTTTTTTCCACTCCTGGCTCAAAACGGAGGGTGATTCACAACTCACTGACTTTTGACCTCCCCTTCTCTTTGGCTCTCCTTTTTTTTTTTTTTTTCATGTAAATAAAATAACCCGTCTCCTCTTTTTAGAGGAGTGTTCATTTTCAATTGACAAAGCAATTTTAAAGCTATTTATCCCTTGAATTCACACATGTCTCTACACCTATTTATCCCTCTGTGGGGGGGGGCTTAGACACACACCAAAAAAAAAAAAAAAAGGATTTTTATTGATTTCCAAGATGCTTTTGGTGGTGGTGGTGGTGGTGGTGGTGGTTGTGGTGGTTGTGTGTGTGTATATATAGAAATGGATGATTGTATTCAAGCGTGTCAAGATGATGTTGAAAGTGTTTAGAAACCACCAATCTGTTCTACCATCACATCAATACTATCGCCATCGTCCATATCCAACTAGAAGAGAGGGATTAGGAAAAACTCTACCAAAAAAAAGAAAGCAACATACCTCGTTGGGTGTATTGTTATCTTTGACACGAAGACCGTCGTATAGAAAACGAACCGAACCAGGTGTCTTGCCTTGACGTTCACAATAAGCATCCATCAGTTTACGTAGTTGCGTAGAACGTTTGATTTTAAAAAAAACTTCATTCTTGTCCTAAACTCAATTAAAAACCTTCCCCCCTCCTTCTTCATCACTACACCTATTTTCAAAACACTCTCATCTTTTACTTACACTGCCAACCACTTTGAGATTGATATGTTCAGAAGTAACAGATTCTTTCTTGTCTTGCTTTTCGTCAGCCATGAGAAGTAGGAAAAAAAGTAAAAAAAAAAAAAAAAAAAAAAAAAAAAAAAAAAAAAAAAATTAAATGAACGCCCCAACCCATGTGGATCTCTCCCCCCCCCGCCGAACCTCACGTGACTTTGGAGTTTTGTTCGTAAAAGTGATTTTTTTTATTTTTCTATCTATTTTTCTATCTATTTTTTTGGTCATGCTGTGGAAAAGTGCAAGTCGAGTAATCAAGAAAAAGAGTTGGTTTTTTTTTTTTTTTTTATTGACGTGGGTGGTTTAGTTTAGTAAGGGTGCGTTCTTGTTAAGAAGGTATAGTTCAAAAGAACAGCAACGAGCCAGACAGGCGTTAGGGGTAAGCCAAGGTTATGTAAAGGGGTTAAAGCTGACGGTAGCCACACAGCCTTTTACTTTTAAAGCAGCGGGTTTGTTTTTAGGTGTGGGTGGTGGTTTGCTGTACTTGTTTTCGAAAGAGAAGGCCAAGATGAAGCAGGTGGTAGAACAAAAAGAGTTGGCACGCCAGAAGCCCGAGTCGTTTGGTAAACCCAAGCTGGGAGGTCAGTATCGATTGACAGATGCAAGAACAGGCCAAACGTTTGGCTCGGATGATCTCCAAGGCAAATTCGCCTTGATCTATTTTGGCTTTACGCATTGTCCTGATATCTGCCCTGAAGAATTAGACAAGATGGCCGAAGTGGTGGATTTAGCACGTAAGTCTCAAGACCTCCAAACGTTGGGCTCATTCTGTTTTTAAGAGAAAAAATACGGCAAGGCATCCATCGTGCCTGTGTTTATCACTTGCGATCCAAGACGGGATACCGCGGAAGTGGTCAAAGCCTACGTTCAGGACTTTCACCCGGACCTGGTCGGATTGACAGGCTCAGAAGACGATATCCGGGCGGTGGCCAAACTCTTTCGTGTCTACGTTTCTTCACCCACCGTTGCCGACGGTGACGACTACCTAGTCGATCATTCCATCTTCTTTTACCTGATGGATCCCCAAGGCAAGTTCGTGGCTTGTTACGGTCAAAACTCAGAAGTAGACCAAGTGTTCACTAGCTTTCAAGAGCATTATGAACACTATTCTTCACGATAAGAATAAACTGTTTATTGGATGTTTAAAATCGAATGCATCGAATTCGGTGTGGAAGGCACAGAGATCGTGAGCGCCGTGGGTGGGAAACCGGTGGGGTGGACATGAGGGGGGGTTTCCGGTCGGTAGGCTTGAGGGGAGGGCTCGGTCGGTGTGGGGAGCGTCAGGTTGGGAAAGGACGGAGGCTGCCTTCTTTCTTTGAGCGGCAAACGGCTGTCTTGGACCCAGCCAAAGGACGGCGGCACTTGTTCCTGGCCTGCCTTGAGCCCACCCAGTGTGCCGCTACGAATCGGTGTCGGCCGACCTTCTTCAGCCAGACTCTCGCCGTCCAGGGAAAGTCGAAGATGGCTGGGTCCCGGTTCGGATCGCATCGCTGGCACACTCTCTCGTTTGGCCTTGGCCTGCCTGGGCGGAGGCAAGAGAGAAGACGGTTGTTCCCAAACAGGCGGAGACCATGGCTTAGCTTCAGCAGCCTCCCTTTCTGTGTTCTGCACACTCGCACTCGGGTAGGAGCGAAACGTCTCTTCCCTTCCTGACAGGTTCGATCGCGACATCCGCTTCCATTGATTGGATACAAACGAAACGCAAGTCGACCAGCGAAGCTTGCGTGGAGAAGAAGGCGGCCTGTCGCTGAAATCATTCCATTTCTGTTCCTTTTTTTTATCCAACAATTCCTCGGTCATGTAGAGGAACCTTCGCTTCTTCTCTTTCAGGTTCCCCCAAAAGTTGTTCTTTAAGTGTCGGATGGTGTCGAAAGATGTTTCTTGAAAACAATAACAGTTGAATAATCTAATCTCTTGCTTGACCTTTTCTTGTAGAGAAAAAGAGAATTGTTTTTTTTTTTTTTTTTTAAAAAATAAAAAATAAAAAATAAAAAAAAAAAAAAAAAAAAAAAATAAAATAAAAAATAAAGGAGAAGGACTCGATTTATAGCTTTTTTTTTTTTTTTTTTTTTTTAATTTTTTAGTGCCTTTCAAATCATGCTACACTGTGTTCCCATATACGGTAACTGCCCTTGGTTCTCAAATAGCTACCCACACGCATGGACTTTCATTGGATGACTGAATGACCAAAAGAGGCTGCATAGAAAAGAAAATCATCTCCAATGGCCTCACTACTCTCTCCCCCTCTTTTCTCTCCTAAAACGCTTTTGATTTTGATTTTTTTTTTTTTTTTTTTTTTTTCAGGTACCGAAATAAACCTTAAAATGCGACTCAAAGCAGCTACTTTTTTAACGATTCTTTCGCGTGGACTCTCGTGTGAAACACGTGATAGATTACACATGCACAAACAATTGTCAAAAGAAAACTCCTCCGCTTGACCCTTTCTTCTAAACACCCACCCTTTGTTTTGCCTACCCTCGAAAGCATGCTTTTCTAGAGAAACATCTCACTTGGAAATTTCTTTTTGCATCCAAAGGGCACCCTGGGTCGAGTAAGCAACCATCTCTACTTTTCAGTGTCGATCTACTATACTAAGAGTGCATCCTACGAACCATCTTAAATTGTTTTTAAGACCCAACGTAATAAGAAACTCACACTGGCTCTGTTGTGATTTGTTTATCCTCAAAAGAAGCAGGGGGGGGGGAACTGCATCTAACCTATAAGCAGTAGAACTCTTTCACACTCGTACTTTTTAAGAGGAGCTGTGGCCAGTTTCATACCTATCGCTGGCAGCAACTGATTAAAAGTAATATAAACACGGGAGATGTATTGAATCTATCCTTGCTTACTTTGCTCGCCCTCCTAATTGAACTATGAAACTTGCATTCTTTATCTGGTTTCAGATATATTGTTTTTTTTCTAGTGCTTTTAGAACATTGGCTTGGCTCTCTTAAAAAAAAAAGTCTGTGGTGAATTGAATCCATCAAGCCCTTGGGTGAGAGTTCCCCTTGGAAACTTTCTTTTTTGGCTTGAACATTCTATTTAGGCTTATGAAATAAAAACGTTTTCATTAATTTCCGTTTTACTATAATAAAGAAAAAAAAGGAGGTCAAAAGAATAGATTGTATGGGATACCTTTGGATCTATCTATCTATCTATCTATATATATATAAAGAGGGAAGCTTTTTTTTTTTTTTTTTTTTTTGATATGAATGTGTACCGCAAAGTTTCTTTTTAATCAATCCAGGTTGGCAAGTGGGGTAATGAGCACAGATGTTTTTTAGGAGTGAAAGAAGGTGAGCGATGAACAAGAGAGTAAGGGGAGAAGAGAAGAATAAATCAACCGCGTACATCCAACCATTGGGATTTTTCTTTTGGATTCCTGGTTAAAAAAAAAAAAAAAAAACCATCCTCTATAATTTTTTTTTCCCAAAAAAAAAAAAAAAAAGAGACCCTTAACTATTCAAGAAAAAAGGAGCAACCAAAGCGTTTATCAGGAGTTCTTTCTTCTCTTCTTCTTTTCTTTTCGTCTTTCAACAAGCTGTGTAAACATAAACAAATCTTTATTTGTTTCTTTACTCTTGTTTACTTTTTTTTTTATTTAATATAGATAATATTTACAATTGTTTTTTTTTATTCTCTACTTTTTAATTTTATGGAAACAGTATCGGCTGTTGGTACCCAATTAGCCAGAGCAAAGAGCGCTATAAACTTGCTAGATCATAATCAATCGGCAATCGAAGAGCAACTATCTATAGACTATATCAACAGCATGTTGGGAACCACTATCTTGCCTGGGAATTTACAAAAAGAGTTGAAAGATGGTGTCATCTTGTGCAAGTAAGTACACTCTTTTTCGCTAATCGACCCTTTTCCTTTCTTAACAATAATAAAAAGCCTTGTCAATAAAATCAAGCCTGGCACTATAAAGGCCATGGGTCAGAGAAAAGATTATACCTTTATACAGGTAAGATGAGTTTTTTTTTTTTTTTTTTTTTTTTTTTTTTTCAGTGGTGTCAAAAAAGAAAGTCTTCAGTTCAACGTACGATGATGATTATTATTATTATTATTATTATTATTATTACTATTATTGTTGTTTTTCTTGTAAATTCAGATGGATAACATTACACGCTTTTTGCAAGGAGTAAAACAGGTAACTGGGGTTCTATGGAATATACAAAAAAAAGGCACAAGACTAAAGAACACCATATATTAGCTCGGTCTAAAAGATTATCAACTGTTTGAAACAACAGATCTTTTTAGTGCAAAAAATATGTCTTTGGTAATACAGATACCTGCATACTACAGAAAAAGACTTGCTTATGATCTTTCCTTTTTTATAGGTATTCCATACCATCTTATCTTTGGCCGATTTATCTTACAACTATTATAATAACGAAGAATATCCAACCTCACTTTACAACTTGAAGAATTCAATACAACTCGATCAAAAACGGATGGTGTATGATTTATTTAATAAGGATCGATCCTCAAAATTGCCATCAGTAGTCCATGTATCTTTAGAAAAACTATCCAAAAACGAGCTGGGCAAGTTATCCTATAAAAAAAAAAAAAAAAAAAAAAACGTGTTTGCTCCTCATCCCTTTTTCTCCTTCATTTCAAGCCTTATTAACATAAACAATACATTGATAGACTCACCCTCTCTATCCAATAACACGCCACGTCCTTCCACTTCTTATAAACCAGCACAAAAAGATCCGTGTTTCTATGATAAAAAAAGACGCCCATCAGCCCCAACCATCCCAAGTTCTGCTCAACAGAAAACGCCTTTGAATC
Organism: Sporodiniella umbellata; assembly: GCA_025677835.1. Classification (NCBI taxonomy): domain Eukaryota; kingdom Fungi; phylum Mucoromycota; class Mucoromycetes; order Mucorales; family Rhizopodaceae; genus Sporodiniella; species Sporodiniella umbellata. The sequence goes on from JAIXMR010000041.1 coordinate 139,798, forward strand.
AAAAAAGACACGACTTGTCTCGCGAAGAGAATACTCTTGATTCTCAGTATCCCCCTACTGAAGGCAAAGTCATTCTTTTGAATGATCAAAACCAAGTCGCTACTCAATATGTAAGCCCCTACCCTTCTGTTTTTTTTTTTTTTTTTTTTTTTTTTTTTTTTAAAAAATATATATATATATCAGTTTCTCTAAACGTATACTACATGTACGTATATCTATAAAGCAATTAGGTAATTGTATTGGTAAAGGACAATTTGGCTCAGTATACAGGTAATACTCTCCTTGCTTTTCTTTCTTTATCCTCACTTTATTGGTTTATCTAGAGCACTTGATTTGGCTACAGGGGAAGTGGTGGCAATCAAAAGAGTCAAGATAGAAGAAGAAATACATAAAGAAATCATGGTAAAACTATGCAAAATATACTTGATAGTTAACATATATACACTTTTAGAAAGAAGTCCATATTCTAAAAGGTTTATCCAATACCAATGTGGTTAAATATGTTGGATTTGTTTGTGATCAAAGTCATATGAATATTATACTAGAGTAGGTTTTCGCACCAACAAAAAAAAAGGACCCTTTATTTTAAATCTCTCTCTCTTTTTTTTTTTTTTTTTTTTTTTTTTTTTTGGATTAGATACGCTGAAAATGGATCTTTGAGTTCTACCTTAAAATCGTTTGGTGCATTTCCTGAAAAGTTGGTAGCTTCTTTTTGCACTAAAATCTTGAGAGGACTAGAGTATCTACATATGAACGATGTAGTTCATTGTGATTTAAAGGCAGCCAACATCCTAACAACAAAAACTGGAGATGTAAAATTAACCGACTTTGGTGTCTCTTTGAATTTAAAAATCAAGACCATAGAAAATGATTCTGTGTCTGGTACACCCTATTGGAGTAAGTCTCTCTCCAAATCAAAACAGAGTGAATGATTTAAAAGATGCCTCTTTCTTTAACAGTGGCACCTGAAGTGATCGAGCTAAAAGGGGCTACAGCAAAGTCAGATGTATGGTCTTTAGGTTGTACACTGATAGAATTAGTGACTGGAAAGCCACCTTATATAGACCTTCTGCCTATGTCCGCCATGTTTCGTATCGTGGAAGATGAATATCCTCCTTTACCGCAAAATATATCCGAGGTACAAAAAAAAAAAAAAAAAAAAAGCAACAACCAGAATTGTTCATGTATCTATTGTAGGATATGCAAAACTTTTTGTTATGCTGTTTCCAAAAAGACCCAGAGCAACGATCTTCAAGTAAAGAGTTACAAAGTCATTCCTGGATTACAAAGAATCTCAAATTACAACAAAAAGGTAAGAGGTCGGATAAAAAAGAAACAAGGAAGGAGATTGTTCATTGTCAGTTTATTTCATCCATGAGCTTAGATGTCGTAAATGGCAGTAATGACTTAGGCTTGTACCACACAACAGAAGAGCAATCTCATGCAAGCAAGATGGCACGTGTCACCACCACACAAGAGCTTGAGCAGTTCTATAGCTCAAATGTAACAGTAATGCCCCTTTTTGATGACAATGAAGATAACAATGGTCATGTATTTGTTGAGAATACACATAAAAAAGGTAAACATCCGATTTTCGCCACTCTAAAAAAGTAAGAGCGGTCATAGTAACCCTTTTGATAAAGTGATAGGTTGTAAAGTATGTAATGAAGTAATCAATGAAGAATCCAAACTATGTGAAGGTATAGACACTCTCAAGATTAATGATTGACACGCTTCGTTTAGTTTGTTTATTAGTGTGTCATGAAGAATGTAAAAAGGATGCATTCTCTTGTCCTCCTAAAGTAAACGACCAGCCACCTTCTTATGATGTAGGTCTTTTGCCTGTAGTGCGAATTTCGTTAATAATTTAAATAGAGAATCCTTCTAGCTAAGGTTTACAACACAAAGTTTAAAAAGGATAAGCTTCGCGGAGCCAAGAACAGCATTGGTACTATTAAAGAACGTGGCCACCATTCTTCTCCTTCCACTTTACGTAATTTTCCTCAAGCAGGCTCTTTCCGCAAAAACTCTCGAGGATACTCTCAAGATACTCTTGATATATCTTCAAAAGAAAGTATCGGTGGAAGCTTAAAGCCAAGTGACAAACGACGTTTACTCAAAAGGCGACAAGACGAACAATGCATCATCAGCTAAAACCTGTCTAATTTTTTTTTTTTTTTAAAAAAAAAAAAAAAAAAAAAAAAAAACTTATATATATACATATATAAATAAATTCATTGTCCGTTTTTAATTTCCATTAATTACATTGGCAATTTTCTCTCTCACCTTTCTTTTCTTTTCTTTTTAAAATCCATTCTCTTTTTTTTTTTTTTTTTTAATAGCCTTTTTATTTATTCGTTTAAACCAACCAAAAGAAAAAAAAAAATGGCCAAATCAAAAGCAAAACAATCGCTCCCACTTCATAAAATCATTATGGTTGGCTCTGGTGGTGTTGGAAAATCCGCTCTCACTTTGCAATATATGTATGGGGACTTTGTAGAGGAGTATGACCCAACAAAAGCAGACTGTACAGTAAACAGAGAACATGTATCGTTCATTGTCACTCACCTTTGCGTTCAATCTTAGCCTATCGCAAGAAGGTTGTATTAGACGGCCAAGAATGCCAAATTGATATTTTGGATACAGCAGGCCAGGAAGAATATGCAGCTGTAAGTTTCTTAAACTGTGAAAAAAAAAAAAAGGAGCTGCTTTTGAGGCTCTTGTCAAAAAAAAAAAAAAAAAAAACTCATTTCTTTTTTTCACAAACAGATTCGCGACAACTATTACAGATCAGGAGAAGGCTTCCTATGTGTCTTTTCTGTTTGTGAACAAGAATCTCTTGAACACACACAAGAATTTCGTGATCAAATCTTGCGAGTCTTGGATGATGAAACTGTAAGCCTAGAGTTTCGTTTAATGTATTTCTTATTTTCTTTTATATAGATTCCTTTCATTCTAGTCGGTAATAAGGTTGATTTGGCTCATTTGCGAAAAGTACCAGCAAGTGAAGCTGATTCCCTAGCTAATGAATGGAGTTGTCCTTATGTTGAAACCTCAGCAAAAACTAGACAGAATGTAGAAGAAGTGTACACCATGTTGATGAGACAAATAAGAGATAGAAAGGCTAAACAACAGCAGGAAAACAGCCCGGATAAAGACTCCTGTTGTGTTATTCTTTAAACATTTCCATCTCTCTTTACTCGCCTCCTCCTCTTCCTTCTCCTCCCCCCTTCCCCCTCCCCCTTCTGTTTCCTATCTTTCTACTGCTACTTTGTTGCACCTAACTTAATATTTTTATTACCTTTTCTTTTTCAAGAAACAAAAAGAAGCTCCTCCCAAAAAAAAAGACTCTATTTTTATAGTGTGTTTTGTTAGTATGAGCGGGAAAAAACAAGACAAATAAATCATTTCGATTGATATACCTTTTTTTCCCCTGTAACTGTTAATGTTTATGCTTTATAGGGTACACTTCAATCTTTCTATGTAAGGACTTGGAGCTTTTATTGCAAGCCAAGTAGTACAGCTAGCCCTTTTTCAACAAAAAAAAGGTGGATAATAATGAGCTAGCGTGATCGACAGCAGACATAAAAGGTTTTTTTTTTTTTTGGTTTAACTATCGCTCTCTTCTTTTTTTGTACCTGCCTTTTACTTTTATCAATACAAAGGCAATGTGGACACACTACGCGGTTTTTTTTTCTTTAAAAAATTAGTACTTTGGGTATGTTAAAAAAAAAATTTCTGCAACATATATTCATAAAGTAAACATATACATTTGCATATATTTGTGTATGTACATATGCTATTGAATAGAGACTCACCCCCTCCCTTTTATTTACAATTTGAGCCAAATACTCCAAATACTCAGGTTCTGTTATTTGCTCCTATAGCTTATATGAACGTATCGATGTTTTTTTTTTTTTAAAAAAAATATATGGCTTGAGGTATTAAAATTTCTTTTTCAAAAAAAAAAAAAAAGAGACAGAGATCTTTAAACAGAATGCTGGGTCCACAAACCTATTCATGTAAGATGTAGAGAAAAAAGCTTGGAGATTCTATGGGTTTATCTCGTATAGTGCAAACAAATTAAGCCTTGTTTTAATCACCAGTATGGTTTTTCTTTTTTTTTTTCTCAGTACCTAAAAAGAAGCTGTCTATATATAAAAAAAAAGAAAGCTTTTTACCATTGACCTAAATGACTAAAGCTAGTAAAAGATGCATGCAATCTAAACAGAGGCTGTCTCTACTTTATCAAATTGGGATATAATGGATTAGCTCTCTGTTCTAATCAAGGGCAATATATCCCAGAAACGCATATTATAAAATGACCAAATTTATTCAAAAAAAAAAAAATACTTTTGGCTTCTGTTTCTTATATAAAGTTGCACCCAACACGCATCTGTACCTTTTAAGACATTACAGTTACGATTGAGAATGAATTTTATGAAGTCGTATACATATATACATGTACTCATGTTAAGCTTCCATAGTATTCAAAAAAAGAAAAGCAAAAATAATAGCCTTTTAATTGGTAATTAAGAAGAATCTTGTAAAATAGAATGAGCCATAACAAGTTATTACTAAAGAATGTCAGAAAAGTTTTTTACGGCACTACTTTTAGCTTTACTGACATAGTTGCCTGTATGGTCCTTCAATAATAAAAAGAAAAAAGATAGGCAAGGTAAAAGAGAGAGAGAAAATATAAACAATTCTTTTTTTCATGTAGAGACGTCTAGCATTATAATAATTAGGTTCTGTATTTTATTTGAATCTTGATATTTATTGGCTAGTAGTGTTTAGTCTTAGCATCCTACGTTACTTTTTTTTTCTAATATTCCTTGATATTATAAAACGATAACTAAAAGTTAAACTGGGTAGAATGATAGCTACCACATGTATTATGATATTTATCAAAGTCAGTTTGTAAATTAAATCCAGAAACCATACTAAGTTCTCATGTATATTTTGGTTACCAGTATCTACCAGATTAGACGATATCTGTTCTCTAAGTATTTATAGAGTATTCTTAGATTATAATAAATCGGGCCATACTCTGATCGGTAATTAAAGCAAGATTTTCTTTTTTGTTCTCTCAGTAGTTGGGAGTAGAATACAGTTAGTGGTGTTTGTTAAATTTTTTATGTTCAGCAACACCTTAGAGTGGCTGGACAACTTTGGATTTTTTTAATCATGAACCCCGAGATATTTTCTATTCATTTCCTTTTTTCAAAGTAGAAACCAAATAAGAAAAAAATGTCTTGGGAACCTACTTCTGAATCAAACTATGGTGGCTATGGCGAAAAAGCTCCTGAATCTAGCTATGGAAACTCCTCTGCTGCCCCCGTCATGACTGAAGAACAAAGAGCAGCATATAGAGATTACAAATGGGCTTCTAACAGGGCGCGTTATGAATATAACGAAAATGCTGTAGACGAAAATGGCTTGGCCCCTCGCAATGAATCTCTTGAAAACGAATTATTTGATAGCAGTGAACAACAGGGTGCTATTGACTTCTCCAAGTACGCCAAGATTCCTGTAAAGATCGAAAGAGGTGTTGCTCCTGCACCCATTAGAAACGTAAATATTTCTGAAAAATCCTCCCCTTTTTTTTGTCTTCGTTTTTACGTAGCTAACAATCTCATAACGTATAGTTTGATGAAGCCGATCTTCATCCTGTAATGAAAGAAAATGTTAGATTAGCTCGCTATACCAATCCTACTCCTGTTCAGGTAATTCAAAAGGATCAAGAAACAAAAAGGCGCAATGAGGGAGCGAGAAACAAGAGGAACGTTTGTTAACTTGAAACGTTTACGTATACATCTTTTTTTTTAATAGACATACTCTATTCCCATTGTCACTGGTGGAAAAGATTTAATGGCTTGTGCCCAGACTGGTAACGTTTTGGTGTAACTCATCAATTGTTGTTCTCTCCAACTTATTTTATATGTGTGTGTGTGTGTGTGTGTGTGCGTGTTTATAGGCTCTGGTAAGACTGCTGCTTTCCTTGTTCCCACTTTGTCCGCACTCTTTGGAAGGGCTAAGGAACTTGCCAAACCTCGTCCTGCTCCCTATGAGACCAGAAACTATAAGGCTGAACCTCTTGTACTTATCATTGCTCCAACTCGTGAATTGTGCTCTCAAATTTTCGATGAATGCAGAAAAGTAGGCTAAGTGCTGGTTTTTTATTCTAAAATCAAAAGCTAATTCATTCTTTCATCAGTTCACTTACAGAAGCTCTCTGAGACCCTGGTAAGCCCTTTTTGAACCTTCTTAAAGATTGTATAAACTAAATACATATCGGTAAATAGTGCTGTCTATGGTGGTGCCGATACTCTAGGTCAACTTCGTCAACTTGAAAGAGGCTGTGATGTTTTGGCTGCCGCTCCTGGTCGTCTTATGGACTTCATTGACCGTGGTAAAATTAGCCTTAACAGAGTCAAGTATCTCGTCCTTGATGAGGCCGATCGTATGTTGGATATGGGTTTTGAAGCTATTATCCGTGCTATTGTTCAAAAGAAGGGTATGGGTGACCATCAAACCCTTCTCTATTCCGCTACTTTCCCCAGAGCTATTCGTGCTCTTGCTCGTGATTTCTTGCGTCCTGATTATCTTTTCTTGAAGGTCGGTCGTGTTGGCGGTACCTCCTCCTCTATCACCCAAAAGGTATGTTGAGCAAGCTTATTCATTTTTAGGAGAAAGTAGTTCATCATTCTTTTTTGCTTAGGTTATGTACGTTCCTGAAGAGCAAAAAAGAGAAGAACTCCGTAACTTGCTTAATGGTCTTCCTCCCAGTCGTACTTTGATTTTTGTTGAAACCAAACGTAGTGCTGACTCGTAAGTGAGCCCTAAAACACTTTCTAAAAAGCAAACTTTTTTTTAAAAAAAACCTTGTTTGATTGTATTTAATAGCTTGGATCAATTCCTTTATGAACGTAATTTCCCATCTACCTCCATTCACGGTGACCGTACTCAAATGGAAAGAGAAGATGCTCTTTTGGCTTTCAAGTCTGGTAAATGTCCTCTTTTAGTAGCCACTGCTGTCGCTGCCCGTGGTATTGATATCCGTAACGTTATGCACGTTGTCAACTACGATATGCCTAACGACATGGACGAATACATTCACCGTATTGGCCGTACTGCCCGTGTCGGTAAGTCAGGTTTAGCTACCTCTTTCTATAACGAAAGAAGTGAACACTTGGCTTCCGATGTTACAAAATTGTTGAGAGAATGTCAACAAGAAATCCCTGACTTCTTGCAACAGTTTATCACTGAAGATATGACCTTTGACGACGATCTTGACGACGCCCAAGTAGAAGCCCCTACCTATGCCAACCAAGAGTACGTTCCTATGGAAAGAACCGCCCCTGGTGCTCCTCAAGGCTATAACAATGCTGAAGGCACTGGCGCCGCTGATGCTGCTTTCAATGAAGGCCGTGATGGTGACTGGAGCTGTCCTGGTTGTTCAGCTTCCAACTTTTCTCGTCGCACTGAATGCTTCAAGTGTAGCACTGCCAGACCTGGAGGTATGGGTAATGATGGTGGTTTTGGTGGTGAAAGACGTCCTCCTCGTGCTAGACGCGATGGTGATTGGGATTGTACCAGGTAAAGAGATTTTAATATAATAAAAAACAAGCAAACAACTGACAGCTTTAAACAGCTGTAACGCCGTCAACTTTGCATCAAGAAACGAGTGTTTCAAGTGTCAAATGGCTAAAGAAGGTGGTGACTCTAGCTATGGTGGCGGATATAATCAACCCGCTGATACAAACGCATCTAACTTTGACTCAGGAAACTGGAATCCCTCTGGATCTACTAACTGGGGCGGCGCTGAATCTACACCTGCTGCTCAAGAACCTGCCTCTGGTGGATGGGGAGCTGAATCTACACCTGCTGCTCAAGAACCTGCCTCTGGTGGATGGGGAGCTGAATCTACACCTGCTGCTCAAGAGCCTGCCTCTGGTGGATGGGGAGCTGAATCTACACCTGCTGCTCAAGAACCTGCCTCTGGTGGATGGGGAGCTGAATCTACACCTGCTGCTCAAAAACCCGCCTCTGGTGGATGGGGTGCTCCTGCTCCTGCTGCCGCTCCTCAACAGTCTGGTGGATGGAACGCTCCTGCTGCTCAAGAGCCTGCCTCTGGTGGATGGGGTACTCCCGCTCCTGCCCAACAAAATAGCGGATGGGGTGCTTCCAGCCCTGCTCCTGCACAAGCCCCTGCTCCTACACCCGCTCCTGCACATGTACAAGAACCTGCTGCTGGTGGATGGGGTGCTGCTCCCGAAACCACCTCTGATGGCTGGGGAAGTGCTCCCGCTCAACCCTCTGGATCCGGTTGGTAAACTTGTCATCTGTTCATAAAACCTAACAAGGTCTATTAAAAACTTCATGGGCGGTTTCGAAAGCCGTTTGTTATTTTTGTATCAAATCCTTTTCCTTTTTTTATAAGTTCAAACGTTTGCAATTCTCAAATGGCTTGGGTTTTTAAGCTTTTGTATTATTCAAGATTTGTTCATCTGCAACTTATTGGGTTTTCAAAGTACTTGTGTTTACTTATCAAAACTTTTCATTCAACTACAATTTGGAGCTTTTTATATTTAAAATGTGACAAAAAAACTTCGTTGTTTGTACAATAATAATTTATTCAGGCTTAAGATAGTCCTCCAGTGTCTTAATAGCATTTTTTTCTATGAGCAACTTGTCATATGTCAACAAATCCAATACATTTGTTTCTTCAACATGAATGACTTCGCAATTAGGAAGGTTTCGAGCAGCTAATTCTAAAACGCTGTTACAATCATCAATAACAACTAGGGTTTTGGAACCGTCATATGAGTTTTGAAGGATACTGGCTAATTCGCGAGTTTTGGGAGTATCAAAGGATTTAACAGAGTCGACAATAATCAGTTGGTTTTGCGCATATTTAGCACTCAAAGCAACTCTTAAACCTAATTCTTGAACCTTTCTCGGCAAATCTGTGCTGTGATCTCTTGGCTTGGGCCCAAAAGCAATACCACCACTTCTAAAGTGAGGTGCCTTCTTATCGCCCACTCTTGCTTTACCACGACCCTTTTGTGATGCCGCTTTTTTGCCACTGCCAGCAACTTCAGAGCGAGTTTTGGTAGACGATGTACCTTGACGCATGGCATCTCTTTGCCAAACTACAACACGATGAAGAATATCTCTTCTAATGGGTGTGCCGAAAACATCTTTCTCAAGATTGATTATTGCAACTGGTTCTTTGGTCTTAAAATCGTGAAGGAAAGCTTGAACTGTAGACGAAAAAGCTGGCAAAAAAAAATTTCTTTAGCCAATTGAAGGTTTAAACCGATTGTATACCTTTGGGTGCACTTTCAGCAACAGAGGCAAAAGCTCTGCTTGGTGTGATCTGTTTTTGTTTTTAATGGATGAGTTGTGAATTGCGAAGCATAGTCAGAGCATTTTGCTTCTTTTCTTTATTTTTCTTACAAATGAATTGCGAGTTACGGTTCGAGATAGAGTGCTTAACAAAGACATGATCGATTACCAACAAAAGAGAATTTTGACAGTGCGTGAAAAAATTTCAAGGCACACTCTGGGGGTCTAAAGAATAAGTCACATATACCCATTTTTGGAAGTAGGCAGTAATTGTAAAACGAGAAATATTGTTCAATAAGCGTTCAAAAAACTGTTTGCTACAGGCTAAGTAGACGGGTTTTGAAGCCAATGTATGCGTCGTACTACATGCTCTGCTCTAGAAATCTAGGAGCTTATCTTTGAAGAAAAAGAAAGCTTTATTCTAACTTGGGTTTCTTTTGTTCGGAGTTATTAATCTCAGAAATCTCTTTCTTTTTGCGTTTAACTAGGTTTGATAGATCGTTGACACTAACGCTTTCTAGGGATTGTTTCGAAGAGCCTTCTTCAGGCTTTGGTATTCCGAGTAGCTGCTTTAGCATATCCGCAGCCTCTTTTTCTGTTGCTTGCTTGGTTGAAAGCTCTTCAACCTATTTAGTAAATATAAGTCGTTTCGTATAATTTGCTTCGTCGCTGGTTTACTTTAAGCTTCATATCAGGGACTAAATCTTCAATTTCTTTGATTTCCTTCTCAACTTCTACCGTTTTTTCGGCTCCCTCAATTTTTTTCAATAGATCCAATCTCTTATTCAATACGTCAATGGCCTTTTGTAAGTTTGGAACCGCACCATCTGTCTTTTCTGAAGAGAACTCCAAGGCCAAAGCAAATTTATAATAGGCTTCAGCCAACTCTCTGTTGTCATTTTCTAAGTACTTTTCTTTGATTGCAATAGCCTTTTCGAAATCGATCAAAGATGCATCGAATTTTTCTGTTTTAAGAAAAACATGAACCCCTACACTTTGTTTTTTTTTTGTTTACCTGTTTCAAGCGATACATCAGCTAGACATAAGTGCACATCTGCTAACCTTAACTGACTCTTTTCGTCGCCACTTTTTTCGAGAACAACACGGGCAGTATCCAAAAGATCCCAGGCAGCTTCGAAATCATCATCCACCATAGCCGCACCGTCTTCGTCCTCGTCTTCTTCATTGCTTGCCTCTTCAGCACCAATATCGTCTTTAAACTCGGGTATTGACTCCATTTGAATCAACGGATTACTGGAAGAAACTGGTTGGAGAAAAGAAAAGAAGTGAGTTTTTTTTTTGATTTCAAGCAGCTGTTTATACTTTCAACTTCTTTGATTGTCTTTTGTTGGTCTTCGGCTGCTGAGACATTAGCTTGTGCATCTTGCCCTAAGATTGTATTTTGCAGGATCGCAAATTCAAGTAAAGCTTTTCCGTACAAAAAGTAAGCTTCACCATTTTGTGGTGCAAGCTCACCGTGATATTGATCTCTGTATTATTTTAGTTCGCTTCATTAGGTTTGTGTTTTGCTTGCTATTTACAATAATTGGCAGGCTTCGCCAAACTTTTCTATACTAAGCCCTATTTTTTTGGTAGCCAAAGCTTCGTTGCCTTCTTTAATTAAGCTTTCAGCTTTGCTTTGTGGATCTGACATGATGTTTAAACAAAAACAAAGGGCAAAAAACACAATAAAAGGCTTTATTTTAGTAACAGTCACTAAGATCGTTTGTCGCGTTGCGTGTCAATATGGACATGTATGTGTATATCGCTTTTTTTCATAAGTGTTTTTGTGTCAAGTATTCAACATAATAAGATATAAAATTGCATATTTGTTTCGAAATACATGTAGCGTATTCATAATACTTTCTGCTGATGGCAACTTTTGCTTTTTTTGAGCCCAAAAATAGGCCCGATCTAAAATATGAATCGTAATGATAATTAAAAAGATGCCATAAGAACAAGAAACCCTTTGAGCCAAAAGCTCTTAACAAAGACTTTATAGAGTAATATCTGTTTCAAAACATTAGTAGCTGAAAAATGAGCGCTAAGGGGTAGGTTGATAAAAGAAAAGGCAACCATTCTTCTTTGGTAGTAAAAGCACGATTTTTAACAGGGGAAAGCTGATTAAAGAGTTTTAAAGGCGTTGTTTGAGTTGGAATGGCTACCTGAAAAATACATATGCTTCAAGGGAGCATATATATCATCTGGATTGAACAAGCATATAAAACTACAACCCAAAAGGGTTTTAATTGAGTCTTAACAAACTTCACAACGTCTGGAATATAATCAACTAACAAAACGTTTAGAAAGGCTTTGAATTTATAGAAAAAACCTTAAGTTGATATCGCTGCTGTGGTTTTGGACTATATGATTGATTTTTCGAATGAACAATAATGATTGCAGATGGCATTTTATAAATTATAAACAAGCGAACATGTTGCATTTTCTCTGGTTGGTAAACGTCAACGCAATGTTTATTTCATTGGTGTAAAGAAAAGTCACAGAATAGTGCAAGCTGATGCAAGAGGATACTAGTGTTGTTTAGATGGCTTGTATAATAAAAAAACTATTTGTTGATGCAATTGTGTAAAACACTTGTCTGAATATTTTCAACAGCTGCCTGCTGTGATCGAAAACCGACAAGTCAATTAAAGTGGAATGGCTAAATTAATGCAAAAGCGAAAGTTTAAGCTATCGCGTAAACAAATGGGGTATGTATAAGTTTTTAGTGAACGTAGAAAGTTAACAAGAGTATATGAGTTTTAAAGCGAGCAGTATAGGTAAAGTATACTGTAAAGATAAAGTGTAAGAACAAAACGTTAAAAAACGGTATTTTACCAAATAAGCTCAGTGGTTTTCTTTAAAAAAAAATAGTTCACAAAGTAAACATGAAAGAGAAATACAGAAAGGTAACCACACGCTTTCAGTCTTTGTTTTTCTTTTTGAAAAAAAAAGCGTATTTACTACGACAATTCACCTATTGCCCTATTTCACTTTTCGCGCGTTTATTTGTAGTCTTTGCTTTTCTTTTTTGTTGCTTTTGGTACATTAATATAACGAATGACAGGTTGGATTTTTTGTAGTCACTAATGGAAATTCATAGACAATTTACTCTTTAGTATATACGGTTGAAAACCATTCCCTCTTTTTTTTATTATTTTTGCTTCCATTAAAGTAATCATCTTTTATTCTCCTCTTCTCGTGCTGGGTCGTTTTGTTTACTCCAAAGTACTTGTCATGCCTTAATAAATGCTACTAGCATCATACATTTTAAAGTCAGTTAAGACTCAAAAACTATTTTGTCTCATAACCCAGCAAATAACCGCGGATGCACCAGTCATCCATTACCTGGGTTCTGTTGTATAAAAAGACTGAGACATTAAAGCCTTTCTTCTTTTTTTTTAATATATATATATATATATATACATTCTTCTTTAGTTGTTATTTTCGGCACTTTTGCATAAATGTGGAATTCAGTCATAAAGAACTTGGGATTATCATCAACCGAAGAGTATATCAAACCTAGGCTGTCGATTGGAAAAGCTGTGGCCCACCAAGAATTTTCCACAGGCCATTTCAAGATAAAGGTAGACCCTGAAGCACTAGCATTGATAGTAAAAAATGGAAATGACCGGGTCATTTGGAAATGTAATATATTTTCTGTATTACTTTGTCTCCACGTTTTTTTTTTCTAACTCATTTTTAGCAATACAAAATCAACCGTTTATTTTCTCTAATTTGGGTGTGGATGAGATTATTTGTGAGAACAATGGTGTATTCAAAGTGACCGAAAAGAGCGAGCAGCCCACACGTATTCAAACAATCACCAAAATTGAAAAAGCGGACAAAGACACAATAAAAATCTATGGTGGCCTTGGCCCAAAGTTTGTGCTACCTACTCACATGGACTATGTCTTGGTTTTTAAGGAATTGACTCATAGACAACTACAGTTCTCAGTAGAAATAACTCAAAAAGATTCTAGAATGCAAGATTATAACCGCTTAATACTGATGTATGAGTCAAGACCAGAGGAGCATTTCTATGGGTTTGGCGAGCAGTTTTCTTTTGTGTCATTAAAGGGACAAAAGGTTCCAATCCTAGTTCGGTAGGTTTGATACAATAGTTTAAGGTCCGAAGTTCAACTAATCCAAACCGCTTATATAGAGAACAAGGCGAAGGAAGCGGAGCGCAGCCAGTAAGTCCAGACCATTGCCAAAAGCGTATGGTTACTTACTAAAGGCTTTTTTTTAGACAAGCTCTTTGAAGGATTCAGCATTAAGCATTATTGGAGGAAGCTCTACAGACACTTTTGCAACTTATGCATCCATTCCACAGTATATAACTAGCGATATGCGATGTTTGTTTATGGAGAACTCAGAATATATGAGTTTCGACCTTACAGAATCGGATCGTGTCTCAATTCGTGTAGACTCAAGCAGTTTGAAAGGTAGATTATTAACAGCCTAATTCTACAAAGCTGAAAAAAAAAGTTTGGTGCAAAATCCTCATTATTCTCTTTTGTAACAGGTCGTATATTGGATGGGAAAACGATGCTCGATTTATTGGAAGATTACACTTCTTTCACTGGCAGAATGACACCGCTGCCAGATTGGACCTCTGATGGTATTGTTGTTGGAATTCAAGGAGGGAAAGATAAAGTGAAGGATGTTATGAAGCAGCTGAAAAAGCACCACATTCCTGTGACTGCCGTGTGCATTGAAGACTGGACAGGTGGTCGCGCACAGGTCGCAAGCCGAGGCACACAATACAGTCGTCAATGGTGGAACTGGGAAAGCGATGGGATTCAGTATCCAAACTGGGACGATTTTGTTCGCACTTTAACAAACGACGAAGGGGTTCGTGTTCTTTCGTACGTGAATCCATGCTTGTCTGATGTTAGCGGAAAAGGCGGTTTTAAAAAAAATCTATTCGCTGATGCACAGACCAAAGGATATCTAGTAAAGAGCACACAAAGCAGCTCCTCCGAAGCCACAGCGCTTTCATTAAAATTTGGTATGGGACTTGAGGCAGGTTTGTTAGACTTAACCAACCCTGAAGCGCGTAACTGGTTCAAACAAGTACTCAAAGAGCAGGTTTGGAATACTGGTGTTTCTGGTAGGATACATCTCTTTACAAAATATACAGCTTTATTGTGTGTCTCCTGTTACCCCACTTAACCTTTTTGTGCTTTGCTTTTCTAGGTATGATGGTGGATTTTGGTGAACACTTACCCTATGATCCCAAGTCGGTACTACTACATTCAAACGAATCTGTTTCAAACTATCACAATCACTATTCGGAAGAGTGGGCTTTACTGCATTACGAGCTAGTGAGAGAGCTGCAGTACGAAAAAGAAGCACTATGCTTTTTCCGTTCTGGATATATAAACTCACCAAAATATATGAGCTTGTTTTGGGCAGGTCGTCAAAACGTTGCCTGGGATCAACACCATGGCATAAAGAGCGCTGTAATTTTTTTTTTTTTTTGTTTTCTATACCTCAAAAGAGAAAGATAATAACTATGTTTGTTGTATGAGTAGGTTACAGGCATGATTTCAAGTGGATTCTCAGGGTTTTCAGTCACACATTGCGATGTAGGAGGATACAATACAGTTGTTAGCAACCTTCCTGGCCTTAAAATGTGGCGTACAAAAGAGCTGCTTTTTAGATGGATGGAGCTTGGTGCATTTACAGCTGTATATAGAACATCTGAAGGAATCACGCCTGCATCTAATTCGCAGTTTTACGATAATGAAGGTAGAGAAAAAACATAAACGCTACGATACGCTAAACACTTAAAATAGAAACATACTCTCACCTTGCACATACCGCCAAGCTGTTTATGTTGGTCACTGAGTACAGGAAAAAAGCGCTAAAAGAAGCATACGAAAAAGGCTGGCCACTGATGCGTCACCCCGTTTTGTACTATCCTAGTGATAGAGTTGTACGTGAGCTGACTTACCAACAGTTTATGCTTGGAAGTTCAATCATGGTTGCACCAGTTTTAAATCCGTCCGCCTCTTACGTCAAGGTCTACTTCCCTAAAGACTCTCAGGGTATATCGTGGCGTCACATTTGGTCCGGAAAGTACTATCCTGGTGATGGTGCTTATAAGGCAGTAGATTCTCCTTTGGGACAGCCTCCAGTATTTATAAAAGAACCCAGGGATGACGATGGTCTACTGAATGATCTACTCAACTATGCCACGACTTATTATCAAAGAAAAATAGCTACCAACAAGTAGATGCTTCTTTTTTGTACAAAAAGAAATAAAATAGGCGTGGATACTAAAGCGTAACTCTAAGCACTAATATGTGGGACATTGTTCTGTACTATTCATGGCTCTTTCCAATAACAATACTGTGACACAAAAGGGCGCCTCTAGTGCCCTAATGAAGAGCCGAGTTCAGAGGGTATCGTGCCCACATTTCGAGAGGTCCAACAAGTAACAGCTAACTTGAGCTACCTTGCAGCAGCGAAAGGACAACTTGCTCCTTCCGCACCCCGGGTTTTTCGAAAGCCCTCTGACAACAAACTGGACATTAACTGCCGGCAGTCAGAATCAGCAACCTTTTCCCCTAAGTTCATATCAATTTTCGAAGACTCTATGCCCCCGACCAAACCTTTGATTTATAAGACAGGATCATCGGATTTCTCGGTTGCATATACAGTTCCTGTTGACCATAGACATCTTCAGGTCAAATTTTTGAGCAAACTTCGACAAGAGTTCTCGTACGGCGTTGGTTATGCTATTCAACGTAAAGAAAAGAGAAATCAACTTTTTATCGAAGTGACATTATCTTCAGAGGGATACTGCAAATTGGCAGTAAAAATTTTTTGTTCTATTGAGATATCAGATTTCCAGCCGTAAGGATGATTCCTTCTTCCCTGACTCATTTCAATTTTAGTGGAGTGCTCATGGAATCCCCCACTGAAACGAGGGGAACCATTCAAAACTTTTTTTCCCAATACAGCCGAGTAGTAGACATAGTCCTACATTTAGATGATGGATCGACTTTAAGGCTCCGAGGTAATGGTCATATTCTAGTTGGGGTAGCAGAATCTGAGGAAGTCTAAAACAAAACCACCTGCAAGGTGAACTATAGTTCGAAAACCACAATCCTAGTTGCCTGGGCCGAAATGCCCAAACATTGTTGTTATTGCAAAGAAATACGACATACATACGAAAAGTACCCTGAGCGTCGATCTGAAACGCTTACCTGCTATAAGTGTAGAGTAAAGGGTTACTTGAGTGTCAATTGCAAAAGAGCATCTCCTGCAGACACAGAGTCCCGCAAACAAGCCCGCAAAGTAGCCCCCGTATCGTCAGTAGCCTCTCGTAACATCCTAAGTCCCATACCCCGTCACTAGCAAATATGCAAATATAGTTAACGATACAGGGGAGGGGGGAGATACACCGACCATCCTCAAAAAACAGCATTTCAAACATGCATAGTCCTGAGGCTTTCATGAGAAAAAAATCCCCCGTCTTTGACGATTTAGACATGCCTCTTGCTAGAAATAGCCCTAGGGGAAAGTTCAAATGACTCGATACTTATTTATACGGAAGAACGTTTGCTTATCTGAAGTGTTGATACCGAAGATAATGTTATTGAGGACGCACGTTTAGATAACAGCGCAACCTTAGCAGTCTCTGAAGAAATGCCAGTCCCAAATCCATCCCGATATAGAGAGGAGACTTTGTATTAAACCTCCAAAAAGAGATAAATGTTCTAGATATTTCCTTATACATTTACGTATCCCATCCAGTCATGACAGTCTTTATTTCTTTTTAATCCTAATCATGTTACTATTGCGTGAGAAAGTTTGACTACAGCAATAAAAAAAAGGCCATACGTTTGTGTAACTTTTATACACAGGTGTAAAGTAATAGATAGAAAAATGTTTGTTTTATTAATTATTTCAAAGAGTCAAAGTGTTTCTTAAGAGAAGGTCTGGCCTTAATAGCATCTAGAAGCTTTTGAAGGTTGGGGTATTTCTGAGAATCTACAGCACCTTGGACATCATCGTCTGTCATATGGTAGATCAAGAAATCTACATAAGTGATCTAAAATAAAGTGGGGGGTTTAGAACAGACTGTTTTTTAACATTTACGTTTTTGCTTTACCTTTTCACCCAAGACATAGGGTCCATTGCTTGAAGCGAGAATTGTTTCAATAGCAGCATGTGAGTTGATGCGATGTGTTTGCTCATAAGTTTTGAGAGCTTCCTCGCTTTTACCGAAAACAGCGGAAGCCCAGCGGTAAGCCCAATCCATTACAGTATCTGCATGAGCGTCCAAAACTTGCTCTTCATCATCATTAGAGCCATTGTATTTGCCAAGCTTTTTGGCGATGAAACGCATAATAGGAACTGTCTTTCCATAGTACTTGTCACCAATAGTAATGTAAGGCAAAGTAGGGCTAGGGACTTTTTGTTTAATCAGTTCTTGCTTTTTTTCGCCCCATTGTTCAAAGGTCACTCTTTCGTATTCGTGTTCAAGACCAGCATCTTCAAGGAGTAACTTGACAAATTCACCACGACCCATAGTTGCTGTTAAAATAAACACAAAAATCAGATAGGCTGATGATAAGATAGTTACAACTACTTACTGCTACCATTGACTTCGGCGAAGTAGTAAAGCTTAAGACCCTTGAGTTCAGCAGACATGTTTGCAAATTTGATTGATTGTTTGATTGATTGTTTGATGAGAAAAAATAGAAATGTCTTGGGTTTATATATTTCCCCCCAAATGCAGTGATTAATAATCGACTCAGGGTATCCTTTTTTTTTTTTTACTTTTGCTTTGATTAATAATCCACAAGTAGCATTGATTTTGCTGAGCCATAATATCAAACTCAGTACTTTACTCAAGCGTATAACGCCAAAAAAAAAAAAAAAAAAAAAATACCGCCATAGTACAATCCAACCTATTAACGGTTCCAGCTTTTACAAGTCAATACAATGTAAATATCTTTACTGTATTGCCAATACAGAGACATACAATGCCTCCATCCCAATTTTCGCTTTTTTATTGGTCAATTCGTTTTGGTTAGGATTCATTTCGAAATTTCGCGTTTATTACTTTAAGAGTTCGTTTTAATGAATAATAACTTTTTCTATGAAGATGATCGAGTCACGATTTTAGATTAGCAAGGAAACGGCGCTGCTGATTAGGAGAAAGAGATTGATCCTTAGCAGAAAAACTCTTTGCAATATTGCAAACCGCTCCATTAATAACTTTCAAAAATGCATCAATAAAGAATCGCTTTAGTTTGTCTTCAGATCAAACATAAAAATTGAACGATGTTAAAGCGACCTTTGAGAGTGACCAAAGCGAAAAATGAGTCCTAACCAAAACGAGCTCTGTAATCGATCTATATTTGGATAGCCCTCAAGGGGTTGATTTAGTTGACTTGAAAATAAGGTTTTCTTACAAATCAAAAAAATTTCACTTTCTTAGAACAATCAATAAATTTATTTACACAGCCAATAAAAAGTATTCTTTTTATGTGCGTTGTAGTCTTCTTTTCACGAATCCCTTCACACTTTCATGACCGCTGTATTATAAAAAAGCATGCAATTAGTGAATATTTAGATGAACCTGACTATATAGTTACGCTTCAGTAATAGCCATCGTTCGTTTTTGGTTATTGGACCACAGCAGCACCCCAAGATCGCGAGCGTACTTTTCTGCGGCATCAAAATCTGCTTGTACATTAAACTCGTGGTACAAATAAGCTAAAAACAAATTGTGTCAATATCCAAGGTTTTATTTTAAAGCACTCACATGCTGTTGGTTTCAGTCTGTTTCGTTCCATTTCCCATAGTCTAATTTGGTCTATTACTGTTAAAGGTAGAACGGGAATCTAAGTGCCATATTAATAAGTTTTGTTTCTCGAAAGATTTAAAAGTGATACCTCTTTTCTCATTTGCGGATGCGCGTGTGATTGTAAGTAGTATATGATCTGGAACCGTTTCAATAAGTAAACATGCTAAAACTTTCTGTCTTTAGTGTGCTTTTACCTGCTCAGCTGTAATACCTTTCATCAGTGCATTTCTAATACTTTCACGGGTAATCACACCGGTCACCATGTTTCTAAACCGTGATTGAAGATTGACAAATAAATTAAGGACGGCAATCTGGAGTGGTGAGTCTAAACGACACAGTTAGAAGCCAAAAGTTAGAGCGTGCTTTTTTTTTCTTCTCAAGAAGCAACCTGAATATGCATAGAGCTTGTAGTTTGTTTCTAAAATAATAAATCCTTGATCTACGTTCTCGCCTTCTGTTGTGTCTTCTATACTTCCCTCTTGCGCTTTCTGGCTGCTTTTTCCAGTGACAGCAAGTGCTGATTTGCCTGAGGTAAGCGTAGTAGCTAACCGTGTCGGGTAATATCTTTTGGAATGTTTCTGTTCAAAAGCACCTTAATTTATCGCTCTTTTTTTTCTCTTTTTTCCTACCTTCCGTTGGTATACAATGCCATAATCGCGTAAATCCTCCAACATTTGCAACTGCGTTTGAGTTAAAGTATCTACAGAATAGTTCTTTAAATACAGTTTAGTGATATATTTTGCTACAAAAACCGTGTTTTGCTTTTACTTCGCCTAGTTCTAATGATCCAAGTTGAAAGAAGAAATTCAGAACTTCCACCAGATCCATTTGAAGGACCTGAAAACATATTTAGCGTACATCTTCTTTTCTTGGACACTTCAAAAACTATATAAATACCTCTGCCATGTCCAAATACTGCAACAAAAATGCCCAGACTTGTGTATTGACGTCTTGGAGAAGAAATTGAAAACCTTTGTTAGTGATCTGTAATTGGCCGCCAACCTCAGTACTAGAGGTATGTAAATAGTATAAATGTCTTTATCCTCTTTCTTTTCTTTTTCTTTATGTACTTGTTTTGCATAAGTTTACTGCGTTCCAGTAAATTCAATACACCTCGACTAGGCTTTTTTGTTAGCGATGTTCCTACCATATAGTGGAGAATAGCCTCCCATTGATTTGTTGCATAATGGTCTAAAAAAGCAACGTCAACCGGGTGTTTGTCTGGCGCTGAACAAGGCAACCCAAATGATTGTTGAGTTCCTCTATTGTTTGTCAGAAAAGAGATTCGAGGTGACCTTACTAGATTACATTACCCTCCTGTAAGTGCATTTTGAAACTGCTTTTTGAAAATATCGTTCATCATTAAAGCGTGTTCTTTCTGCTCAACGATTCGAAGACTAGCGAGTTTCTGCAACGCCTCTGCTAGCTTTCTATTGTCTTGATCAGTAAAACACGTCAAAAGCCTTAAAATTTGCAGTACCTTTCTCCGTCTTTGTTCACCCAAGAGTGGACATCGTTAACGGACATAGGCGTCTTTGTATATAGTAGAGACATGACCAAATGTCTTCCAATACTTGGAAGCAATCTGCGTACAAAAAAAAAAAGCAAAACAAAACAGAGAAATGACAACTTTAACAATACTATTAACATTTTCAAAAGTTCTCGCTGACCTAAAAATAGCTAAACAGGTTGAAGGCTTTTCGAACAATCTCATAAAAGTTGTTGTTGGAAGCGTTTCCAAATGCTCATATATGCTTGTCTTAAAATTGTCCACAGACATGTCACTTTTTTTTTTTTTTTTTTTTTGCTTGAAAAGGAAGAGAGATTGAATTTGAATCACATACGTTTTTTTATAGGTGACTGCGATTGCTTCGCTGGATTTAAGATGGGTGCAATACCTCAATAATCTGTTCTGGCTCCCTCTTTTTATGAGGGTTGTTATTGGGCCTTACAGCTTTTGAAAGACAGTATCAGTTTTAGCCTTAGAAAAGCAAAAGCAAAATGCTTTAAAAGTGCAAGTGCTCCAAAAGTCAGAATTCAAAGACCTCTTTATACTCACGTGTATTTAAAAAGATCCTCAACATGGAAGTTGTCAGTTTCGACGCTTAATCCGAGCACAGATAACTTGTCTCTTTAGCTTTACAAAGGCAGTTAAACCAATGAAATAACTACCGTTACCCAACAGACTATGAAAAGCACAAAAACGACAAATTAATTGTTTTTAATTTTGTCACTTCGTTTATATAAATACCTCCTCTTACAACGCATAGGACTTTTCTTTTGCTTAATCGACTGCTGATTCAAGGCAACACTTAATGCGGTGCTCAACACTATATAACTGCAAAAATATTCTATACGACATGTGTTAACTTCGCACATATTTAAGTTTGAAGTACAAAAAAAAAAGGAGGCTATTTTTGATTGTTGTTTTACTTAAAAATGCCTTCAAGTACTTATACGATTTTATTATCGTGTAGTTGTCCGTTCTCAATAAGAAATAATTAAAAATAGCTGTTCACTGAACTATTCAGCACCACTTAATATATAATAGTGACAGTAATCGAAAATATGTTTTTTATTTGTTACTTGCCTACTATATAAAAAATAGGGTTTATGAACTGCCAAAATGATGTTGCAGAAAAAAAGTTGAAGTGTCGCACGTTTTTAGACAAGAGTGTCGCATAATTCTAGAAAAGAGTGTTGTGCTTTTTAAAAATAAGATGTCCTACAGTGCCTATGGTATCAGTTTGCAGCTTTGTAGATTTTTTTGCAGATTTATGACATCTCATTTTGCGTTTCTATTTTTTCAATTTGCTCTTTAAACTGTTCTCTAATAAACACTTGATATGTTTTCAATTTCAGGCAAGATAATTTATAGAAACGGTTAAGAAAATTTCGATACCGAAGACGGAAAAGAAGCAATGAACTGGAAGTAGGATGTAGATCCAGAAATGTAAATTGTATTTCACCAATTGGGTATTTTTATATATTATTTTACGATATGGTAGGATTAGGTTTCAAATACAACACGTTGAACAAACTTGATACTGTCATTAACTCTGATAATAGTGGCCTTTTTTGACTACTTAAGGAATCCCTTGCCTTGGTAAAAATAAAGAAACAAAATAAAGAAACTCGATAACACGTATTGTCTTAGTTGTAATAATACAATTTGAATAAGCAGATTTTATTCTCAACATTTATTCTGTACTCTTTCTGTGTGGGGTCATGAAGACATTGTTGAGCTGGATGGGGGGAGGGGAGAGCCTTGATGACTTGTTGCCATCTTCTTCGCATATCTCAACAAGAGAATACCTTCGTTTGTTGCTGTATAAAGATTTTATGGCTGTAGCAGATAGCTTTGCAAGATGTGACTTCCACAAATACAAATGCTTCAAGGTGCTTCTCAAACTGTCCAACTCAAATGTATCTGTCGGTATATGAAGATCAGCGATTTTTTGAGAAAACATGACGTCTTCATAGCAGCACATCTGGGTCATATAACCGCTGTTTCCAACAAAATCAAAGGATAATATTTGATTGCTAGAGTTCCTTGTCAAGGAGTTGATGCTGCTTAAGATACAGGAGTTTATTCTAGCATTTTTGTTTTGTTGGTGAGTAGCCACTGATTTACTTGGATCTTGTCTTTTAAATTCTATGCTGCATAGTTCAACAATGACTCCTAAACGGCTGCAGTTAACAATCAAGTCAACCCTTCTCCCAAACTCAGCTAGCTCATCTTCTTCCATTATGCTGCACAATGAATCTCTTGTCGAAACGCAAACGCTTTCGCCATCTGACAAATTAAGCTCAGTATCGTCCAAAATCACGTCCAGCAACTCTTCAAACTTCCTCAAATAGGCCAACTCAGACTTGGGTGAATCGCCCTTCCAGAAACGAAAGCCTCTAACACTAGTAAAAAAAAAGCGAAGAATAAATATAACAAGTATTTAACTAACAATAAAAAAAAAAGCTTACATAATCTCTACTACGTTCAACAGCTGGTATTTTGGTGAGCGTTTGTTTGACTCTTTGTATTTAAGTTCATCAATCAACGTATGCAACTTATCTGGATTGAAGGTTATTGTATACAGCTCAAGCTGATCAAGCACTTCATCTATCATTATGTTCATATTATCATCAAATTCAAGTTCATCTTTCTTTTGCTGTCTAATAAGACTTATTTTTTTCATTTCATCAGTAGGAATCAATGATTGATATATATTTCTTAAATATGGATTGGTGAAATTTAAGATGTTGGACAATGAGAGCTTCAGTAGTTCAGTTGATATAAAGTCAATACTCTCTTGTTGTATTATTGAGTGAGCTTTTTTGTAAAGAATGTGTTTGATGCTGTTGTTGTGTTCTTTTCCAGGGATATTTATAGTATCAACTATATGTTTTGGATCTAGTAGTTTTGTTATGGCCATATTTCTAACCTTGCGTGCATAGTTCTCATGTTCGTTTTTTTCAGCTATCAAACTAGTTTCATCTTCTATGGTTCGCTCTTCCATTTCACTGCTTCTGTTTTCATCTTCAGCATTTTCTTCTTCTTCTGCAGAGCTTTCGTCGTTGGTTTCTTCTTTTGTACTACCACTCCTTTTCAGCAGCCTGACAGAACTTTGAGACTGATTACCAATTGCCGTGATAGACGCAGCTGAAATTTGCGCTTGTGAGTTTTTCTAAACATAATGAAGCTGGTTAAAAACTTGTTTAATAACAATGATATTTTTTTTTCACCAATGCTTTTGCTTGAATAAATATTCTTTTGAAAACAGCTGTTGTCTTCTTTCCTCTATTTTGAATCGATTATTAGTTTTGATAGCTTCGGTACCGCAGTCGAAAATAAAAAATACCTGGATGCAGTTTGAATTTTAGGCCTTTCAGCTGTTATAACATTATTATAGTAATTGATCCATTTATTTTGTAATTGGAGACTAGTTTCAAATGGAATGCTTGCAGATCTTTCAATGATCTCATTTTCTTTCTCTGTAGCAAATCTGGCAAATGTCGGATGTGTAACTTTTTGAAGGTAATTCTTATTAATAAAATGGTACTGAGGGTTGTTGTTTTTGATTTCCATTTCTATCTGACAGTTTATGAGTGTCGATATGTATTGTTTATATTGTCAACCAATGAGTAACGCTACGGGATGAAAGGTAAACCCTTTATAATTTATAACGACAGTTCCTTCCCATAATCTTTCTAGATTTTATAGTGACGTCACCAATGTATTTAGTGGTAAATTTCTCTCTTGCCTCTATCTATCGTAGGGCTGTGGGAATTTAAAATCTAAAAAGATTTATTAAAAAAAGCACGTTGTAAGTTTTTTGGCAACTTACACCTTTGATTATTTACTTATTTTTTCTTCTATTACAACATTACCAAGTCGTCATTATATAATATTATAAGGGAAAAGATACTAGATGTGTCGATACTCTGTATCTAAACAAAGGATTCGTGGCGATCCTATCACGTATCGTAAATACTTGGAATCTATTGATTCCAGTTTAGACCAAGGGCAAAGCAAAAAAAGAGAAAGAAACGAACTACGTAAGTTAAAAATAATAACTTTAAATACATTGAAAATAACGTTTGCCTGTAGAAACCGAAGCACAAGTTGCGCAATTTATCAATGAAGTATACCGTTATGACGAACCCAAAAACCTCGAAATTTATCATAAAAAATCAATATCCACAAAAGACGTCTATAACACAATAAAAAGATATAGTATAGTCTTCGAGACGCGAACATCTCAATCATTTGCTGTCTGGTGCAAAAATAGGCGATTATCATTTTTAAATGGGAGAGAAACCAGACGAGATGGAATTCGTTCAAGAGAATTATATACTATGGAAGATGCTTATTATGGTAATTCTGAAAAGCATAATTGAAAAAAAAAAAAGTCATGGCTAATATGTTTCTTGGTAGATGATTTAATTGAGTCTATCTGCAGCTATTTACCCAACTACCAAGAATCGTTGAGAAATTTAATTCACAATGGATATGAAATCATAGGCTATGCCCGGAAGTCTCCCACTATTGATAATATTGACACTAGAACCAGACTTCTTCAAGCTATGGTGGACAATTTACATGAACGATCATTTACCAGCAAAGTATATGTATCCACCAACAGTTACTCATCCACTCCATTTTTTGAACGAGATTTGAAAAACAAAGATAGTATAATTGATAAATTGAGTCAAGTCACAGGGAATACACAGGGTAAAATAAAACTTAAATATAATATGTGCAAACTCTAAACGATCATATTTAATGTTTAATTCAATTCGTTATAGACATGTTGATATATCTGAAATCAATCAAGCACAATGTTTGTTTGGTCTCAATCGACTTTGCTGGGTTAACAACTAGAACTCAGGACATAATTCAGCTTATTGAAACTAATCCTGCAATCAAAAAAATAGCCATAGAGACATTTACTGTTGCTAATGAGCTCTTCCTATTTGATACTGATAGCTTGAAAGCAGATACTGAATTACTAGAAAAGTTCAATAGTAGAAAGAAAAGTATACAAAGATCGAAATAGTTAATATTACTTGTATATCTCTTTTTATTATAATACTTTTGACAATGTTCAAAAATAAAGAGAATGGTAGGGAGTCCTACTTCAAAATTTTTAGTTCCAATTACGGTTTGGTGTTAGAGGTATTGGTCGAATATAAATGATACGAATGAGGATTTTCGTAAATTCTTTCTAATGAAACCAAGATGGGTTGGTTTGGATTGATGTTGTAGCAAATTTCAACAGCATTAAAATCTTCGATTCGTCCTTTATACTTCTTGACATTTTCTTCAGTATATTCGACGTAGAAAAACATGCAGATTGCTTGGTCTCTTGATATTTCCATTGAATTTAATACATAGAGTTGAAAATCTTCAAATGTCTTTTTTAATGGGTTGTTACCATAAATTTGAATGGGCAGTCTCAGTACCAGATGAACAGTGGGTTCAGAAAAGTAACTAACTGAAATTTAAAAAGCGACCAATTTTTTCAGTAAAGTGACGGTGGAAGCGTTGTACACTAAATTATCTATAAAAAAAAAAACTATAGGTTTACAAATAGAGATTATAGTCACGTGATGTAGAGATCTATTAGAAAAGAGATAACGTTGTTTGTTTTAGGGTATAACGTATTCATTTCATATCGTTACTCTATAGAGGAAAAAAATATGCTCGTGATAAAGTCTTTCTTTTAGGAAATGTTACGCAAATTTCTTTAAACAACCATATAACATAATAACCGCAAAGCTATTTATAGTTGTGTAAGAGCGTCTATAGCAGTACGTGTGTAAAAAAATAGTCAAACGTGTGCAAAAATTATGTGGCTAAATTTTACATAGGCATTGCCCCACAGTGGTCAGTGTATATTTACCCAAGGGCTACACATTTTGACAAACATATGTATATTTAGTCACCGTTTATACATACCACTGGGAGCGAATTGTGTGTAAATTTAGGTTTTAACCGCTTTTACACGTACCACTGTAGATGCTCTAATATGTTGGCTTAGTAGTTTCATGATGTAAAAAAAGAGTGTCTTTCCCTCCTTTTTACTTTTTTTTAATATTTATACTTTTTCTATTCGATGTTTTACATTGTTTCTAGATGATTCCTGAAGGATAATCTAAACGTTTCCAGGTTTTTTAATACTTCTACAAGATTCCTTTGCCCAATGATAATTAGCCTTTATTTCATTATGCATTTTTGATAATCATTATAAGTTGAAAGTTACTCAAAAAATGCAAAAAAGACAAAGAGTTACTTATGGCTATTCTTTTTTTGACATTCATCGAGCTGATCAAATAAAATGTTGAGTAACGAGATTGCTTAATAATTGTGTATACAGAATGCGAAGAAAAAACAACACATAGAAGTAACATCAATTGATATGCATCGTAATAATATACGTCCTTGATCTTATCTTTGTGAGCATGACCATGCATTAATGATGTAGAAATTAGAGGTAAATGGCTTCAAAATCAGGAATATGGCATTTTTAGTAATTTTATTTTTACCGATTGCATGATAATATGCAATAGGCAGGACATACAATCAGTTATCTGGAGATCGTATCTAGGCTTGAGCTCCGTCTCGTGTTATTGTTGTACTTCAAGACTAGCTTTGGTGATTTTTCGAAATCTTGGTACGACTTGAAGACATTTTCCAGCATATAGAGGTCCAGTGCCAGTGAAACCTCTATTGGGTTTTCGAGATGAGTTGTACTGTTCGCTTTAACACTGACGCATTCCGTTCACAGCCTATTCACTATAGTATCAGCAACATTACTATAAGTCATTACTCACTACTGTCAGATCAAACAAAGCGATAATAGGTTCAGGTTTTGAGCTTTTAAATAAAAACTGGCTATAATATGAAGCACCAATCTTAAGGAAGACCGCGGGAATTCCAACTGTGTTTTCACTAAGGACGCAGAAAGTCTGCCACAGGTGCATTAGCGGGCATCATCTGCTACTCTTATCTGCTAACAAGGAGCACCATATCCCTACAAGGAAATAAGAGATTCCTACGTTGTTGGCAAAGAAGCCTACACCGAATTCTACACAGTAAGGATGTTCAAAAATGTTCATCAATACTACTTCTAAAATTTGATTGAATAAAGCAAAAAAAGAAAAAAGAAAAACATACCCAGCAAGAAAGAAAACAGAGTTCAATCAATAACTACGCTACTCGCACAATCTTAAGGAAGACCGCGGGAATTCCAACTGTGTTTTCACTAAGGACGCAGAAAGTCTGCCACAGGTGCATTAGCGGGCATCATCTGCTACTCTTATCTGCTAACAAGGAGCACCATATCCCTACAAGGAAATAAGAGATTCCTACGTTGTTGGCAAAGAAGCCTACACCGAATTCTACACAATAAGGATGTTCAAAAATGTTCATCAATACTACTTCTAAAATTTGATTGAATAAAGCAAAAAAAGAAAAAAGAAAAACATACCCAGCAAGAAAGAAAACAGAGTTCAATCAATAACTACGCTACTCGCACAATCTTAAGGAAGACCGCGGGAATTCCAACTGTGTTTTCACTAAGGACGCAGAAAGTCTGCCACAGGTGCATTAGCGGGCATCATCTGCTACTCTTATCTGCTAACAAGGAGCACCATATCCCTACAAGGAAATAAGAGATTCCTACGTTGTTGGCAAAGAAGCCTACACCGAATTCTACACAATAAGGATGTTCAAAAATGTTCATCAATACTACTTCTAAAATTTGATTGAATAAAGCAAAAAAAGAAAAAAGAAAAACATACCCAGCAAGAAAGAAAACAGAGTTCAATCAATAACTACGCTACTCGCACAATCTTAAGGAAGACCGCGGGAATTCCAACTGTGTTTTCACTAAGGACGCAGAAAGTCTGCCACAGGTGCATTAGCGGGCATCATCTGCTACTCTTATCTGCTAACAAGGAGCACCATATCCCTACAAGGAAATAAGAGATTCCTACGTTGTTGGCAAAGAAGCCTACACCGAATTCTACACAGTAAGGATGTTCAAAAATGTTCATCAATACTACTTCTAAAATTTGATTGAATAAAGCAAAAAAAGAAAAAAGAAAAACATACCCAGCAAGAAAGAAAACAGAGTTCAATCAATAACTACGCTACTCGCACAATCTTAAGGAAGACCGCGGGAATTCCAACTGTGTTTTCACTAAGGACGCAGAAAGTCTGCCACAGGTGCATTAGCGGGCATCATCTGCTACTCTTATCTGCTAACAAGGAGCACCATATCCCTACAAGGAAATAAGAGATTCCTACGTTGTTGGCAAAGAAGCCTACACCGAATTCTACACAGTAAGGATGTTCAAAAATGTTCATCAATACTACTTCTAAAATTTGATTGAATAAAGCAAAAAAAGAAAAAAGAAAAACATACCACTACTTGCGTAATCCTAAGGAAGACCGTCACAGGTATGTCAGTGTTGATTTTTTTTTCCTTTTGTCGTCATCAACCAGTGACAGTCTATAAAAAGCTAGGTCGCTTTCCACTTTCTATCAGGTTTTCTAAACTGTATGAATCTACATCTTACTTCCAGTTCATTGCTTCTTTTCCGTCTTCAGTATCGAAATTTCCTTAACCGTTTTTACAAATAATCCTGCCTGAAATTGAAAACATATCAAGTATTTATTAGAGAAAGGTTTAAAGAGCACATTGAAAAAATAAAAACCAAAATGAGATGTAATAAATCTGCGAATTGAGAAAAAGAAAGACGTAAATTGCAAATTGAAAGTTGTAAATCCGCAAAAAAATCTACAAAGCTGCAAACTGATACCATAGACACTGTAGGACATCTTATTTTTAAAAAGCACAACACTCTTTTCTAGAATTATGCGACACTCTTGTCTAAAAACGTGCGACACTTCAACTTTTTTTCTGCGACATCATTTTGGCAAAAGGCGTACTCATTTTTTTTCCTAAAAAACATAATAAAATTACTCAAAAACTACTCCATTTACAAACGATTGTGCTTGTATAACTTTTGAGGCAGATGCATCTGAGTGATAAAACCCAGAAAAACGGACAAGCCTGTAAAAATTACAATCAAATTAAATGCGGGGTAAAAGACATACAGCTTTTACTTTAAAAGGCTCGATTTGGTTTATCCGCAAAGCTACTTTTTTTCTCCCTGGGAAAATTAATGTATTTGACATTGATCTTGCTCTTTTTCCAATTCCTTCAATCAATTTCCCGCATTTTGTTGAATAGATATAATACTCTATAGTATACTTGTCTTTCCTCCCTTCTTTCTTTAGCTCTCTTTTTCTTTTTTCTTTTTTTTTTTTGAAAAAAAAAAAATAACAAAAAAAAACCTATACTTTATATGAGTCAACGCGATACAGATTACAAGCTGTCTAGTACAGTAAAGCACACCTCAGCGTACAACTACGAGCCGATTGCCAAATCAAATCATAACAGTCTACAAGACGTCATATCCAGATATCAAAAAAACCCAGAACTCTTAAAGCTAATACTCGCCAGTAAAGTAGAAGAAGACAAACGAAAAACAGAAGAGGCTAAGCTAAAATCGAAAGAGCTTGACGTGTACATAAATCGACAAAAGTTCGAAAATAGACGACGGTCTTTTCCTTCAAAAAACAACTCCTTTAGAAGAATTGCACCTTGCGAAGAGGCTAATATAACCTCAGCTTTACTACCTTCAAAGTAAATGGACTAAAGAAATAACAAAACAGACTGTCCCATTTACTCTTTATATAGCTCATCACACTCTAAAAGAAGAAGATCAATACAAGTCGTCAGCAGAGCAACAAAATCCAACGAGGTCCCAATGAATGACGGGTTGTTTAGGAAAAATAGCGGAAATACGTTACAGAAAAAAAACTGAGAATAAAAGCACCGTGTTTCCAATATCAAATGACAGTTATCAGAATCGTAAATAAAAACACTTGACAGAGTAAGCTTGTTACTCTTTATACTGTTTTCTTTTTTGCTTGAAATTTTTTTAACAATTAAGTTCCTACTTTGTCGACATTTACAAAAAAAAAAAAATAACCAGATCATTCCAAGACTGTAAAAACAAATCCCCCATAGCAGCCTTGGTAACTCTACTATCACTTTACAAGCCAAGTGTGTCATTAAAAAATGCATATGATTTCATACTCTGTTAATAACTCAATGTAGATCTTCTGTCTTCAAATACGTTTTTTTTTGCAACCCAGTGTTCATTTTTTTGCCCGAAAAAAGCTGGCAAAGTTGAGTTCGGGTGAAAATGAATACAAACATACGGTCGTATGAGTTGGATTTCACCAACATCCTTTTTTTTTTAGACCATACAAATCTTGATTTAAAATGCTGTATCTCAATTTAATATGTAGATTAAAAAGACCTTTTCACTTCTTTTTGTATTTCATAGCTATCGCTGCGAGCGACCCGTTGTTGCGTTCACTAAAACTTGTGTTTGCTTTTTGAATGTAAATACAGTTGAATAACTAACGCCTTTGCTTGTTTCCGGCGCGACATCCTGCGTATAAAATTTTTGGTTTGAAACCCTTAATGCTTATGACTGCTAAATTGATTATGGTTTTGCTAAAGTTTTCTGGGTTGCAACAACATGTTGCAGAAAAAATTCTCTTTTTGTTATTGCCATGTAAAATTAGGTCAGCTGCTTCGCAACATCTGTTTAAATCACCAATTGCTAGCTGCCTCTATTTAATACAACAAATTTTTGTGAGTCTTTCTACTAAAAATTAAACCAGAAATGCGATCCTGGTAGTATGAAGTAGTGAGTTACGATTGTGTAACAACGCGTTTGACACACATAATCTACTCAACCTTGGATTGTTTAATAAAGTGGATCATTGACGTCGGTTATCTGATGTTTATTAATAGCACAGCAACTTCAATTAGACTCGTCCATCAATATACAATGTACACGCCGATTAAACATACGCGTCTCGCGTATTGTTTAACGTATCTTTATGTTCGCAGTTTAGCTTTTATTTTTTAACAAGAGCTACAAGTGTATACGCTTCTATTTTTTTTTTTTTTTGGTACGTTCAACCTGAGATAGAATTTTCAAAAAGTAATTCTAAACAAGCGTTTGATCAAGTTAGACTTTTAATACTATCTGTCATTTTTAAGTCTCAGAACTCCAAATAGATTGAAAAAACCCCGTCAGATTGATGTGACTCTTTTGAACTTAATAAAAGAGATGAGATTCAGTCAACGGTTTCAAGTCTTTTTCTCTTCTCTTTTTCTTTTTTTTTTTTTTTTTTTTTTGTAAATAAAATGGCTGATCTTTCTACTAAAATTGCTGGTGTTCAACTTCCTAATCTTTTATTCAATGCATCCGGTGTTTGCTGTCAAACTGAAGCTGATTTAAAGCAGATGGTTGATAGTGAGTCTGGATCATTGATCACTAAGTCTGCTACATTTGAACAGCGGGAGGGTAACCCCTCGCCTCGTTATTTGCCTTTACCCAGCGGTATTGGTAGTATCAACTCAATGGGACTTCCCAACGAGGGTTTTGAATACTATTTGAATTATGCCAAAAACTACGATTATACCAGCGCCAAACCGCTTTTTATTTCTTTATCGGGTCTTTCTCTAGCAGATAACGTCAAAATGTGCGAAGCATTTGTAGCCGCAGACCTCCCATGTGTTCTCGAAGTAAACTTCTCTTGCCCTAATGTCCCAGGTAAACCTCAGCTTGGTTATGATATGGAAGCAATGGAAAGCGCTCTCAAAGTTCTCTCTCCATTGATCAAGAAGCCTTTTGGTGTCAAATTACCCCCTTACTTTGATATTGCCCATTTCGATGCTGCTGCTGCTATATTTAACAAGTTTGATAACCTGGCATTTGTAACCTGTATTAATTCTGTTGGTAACGGACTCGCTATTGATTTCGAAACAGAAACAGCTTTGATCAAACCTAAGGACGGTTTTGGTGGTCTAGGTGGTTTGATGGTTTTGAATACCGCTTTGGCTAATGTAAACGCCTTCCATCGCAGACTGAATAACAAACAAGTGATTGGTGTGGGCGGTGTCACTTCCGGTAAAGAAGCGTTCCTTCACGTCTTGGCTGGTGCAAGTGCTGTCCAAATCGGAACTCAGCTCAAGGAAGAAGGCCCTGTGGCTTTTGCTCGTATTAAGAAAGAATTATCTGACATAATGACTGCCAAAGGATATACATCATTAGAAGACTTCCGTGGTAAAGTCAAAACTTTGTAAATAATAATAAAAACACTTTATATAAAACAATTATCACATGTTGCGGGGTCTCTTTTCTACACTGTCTTCATCCATATTTTCTAACGGGCGCTTATCGCCTGCTGAAGCATCAAGATCACCAAAGTCACCAAGATCCTCAATCATGTCTTCAAAGCCGCTGGGCGTAGCAGCTCCTGCCGCTGGTGTTTCTGCATTGTTCGCTCTCTTTGATGGGTCTATGAGATAATCGTTAATCATGACGCTTTTTTGCTCCCGCTCTTCTCTCTCCTTTCATACCATAACGTAATCCCTTCTTTTTCAAAACGGTATCAATTGCTTTAATGTAATTCCTGTAATGATCCCATTCTTTTTTTTCGTGTTCCTCTTCTAGTCCGCTGTCTCTTAGACAGTCATCTAAGTGATTTCGGCTATACAAAATGTTAGTTAAAATATGTACGGACGACCTTTGTAACATACATCTTTGCAATGTCTCGAGCACGCGCTATATCTTTTCCAAAAACTGTAAGTACTTTGAAGAATTGAAGTGCGAGTTCCTTTTCATCGTCCTTGTTGCTGCTATGTGCTTCGCGAGCTTTTGCAAGAGTAAAAGAAATTCCCTCAAGGTGGATACGTTCACAAATAATTTGAGATACACCGTTGACTTGGTTTGCGTTTTTCAAGGATGTAGCCTGAAGTCTAGCTAGTTTCAGTGTTTTGTCAATAGATCGCCAAGAGCTGCCAATGTTTTTTGTAAAAGACTTGAAAAAAATAAAACCTGTTAGTTGTCTTTTGCTCCAATGCGTAAAACCTTTGCTAACATACCTTCTTCAATGAGCTTAAGTAGCTTCTACAAACACCGTCCACTGACAGCTGACCATTCGCAAGATCGGTTTCAAATTCAGTAAGCATAACCTCTACGACCTCGTCTACATCATTAAAGTATTTGGAACCATAGTGCTCAAGTAACGAAGATATGTGGCTGATATCAAAGACACCCATCAGTGAGCCTCGGGAATAACTTGTAAGAACTTGTGAGATAATGGCTTTTTGAGAAGCTTTCTGAGCATCGTCTAGCATAGAATCTTCTGTTTCAAGCCCTTTCAAGCTTTCAATTTGCTCTCCAACGTATTTTATACATGAGCTTTGTAATGAAGCGGATAGATTGGTTTTCAGACGCGCCATGTTGTGAGTGTTAAAAAAGTCACTGCTGAAAAGCCAGCATAGGTCAACCAAGTAATCAAAGGCAGTAGCACGCACCTCAGGAAGAGGGCTTACATCGGATCCATTGACAACTTCTGCAAACTTGTCAATCACCCAATCCCGGCGCCTTTCAAGTGCAGATTCGTCACCCTCAGAATAAGATAAAGAATGACATTTCCATATAAAATGACGAGATACAACAGCTAAAGCAGATTCAGCGATCACTTTTTCTTTTTCATAACCAAATGTGGCTCTATCTACAAGAGCATCTGTTATAGCCGATACGTCTGGGCTGTAGTTGACTACTGAATTAAAGTCTGTAAAGTTGATTAGATTGGCCAATCTAAACATACAAACTGATATAGTATGGACAAGGGCTGCATTGAAACGGGTGATAACAAGGTCAGTGCCAGAACATGACTCACGAACTTGTTCGACAATAGCCTCTTTTAACAAAGATATGAGCGGTGTGACAATC
The DNA here is from genome assembly GCA_025677835.1 of Sporodiniella umbellata. Taxonomy (NCBI): domain Eukaryota; kingdom Fungi; phylum Mucoromycota; class Mucoromycetes; order Mucorales; family Rhizopodaceae; genus Sporodiniella; species Sporodiniella umbellata. Next base: position 174,377 of record JAIXMR010000041.1, read on the forward strand.
TGGGAAAGCTGCTCTGATTTCGATAAGTGTTGCAGTGATTCGGAACAGTTTAAAATCAGGTTTTTCAAGACAGCTCTTTGATACACGTTTACCAAGATTTGCGTCAGACTGGTGCATTTGTCTTCAGCACGAAGCTCTATATAAACACTAAGATCCATCAACTGAGGTAAAGATACAAGACGTGCCATTTTGCCAGCATCGTCGCTATGTCTCTCTAAAAGCTTAGGGAGTACGTCCACTAAATGCCCAGAGACTTCTTTTTTTACAGCAAGCAAAAGAGGTTCGATAGGGGTCTTTCTCTTATCAGCCTTGATCTTTAACTTATATCCCTTTTCAATAGTTGTTTCAAAGCAGGCAACAAGAGCGTTCACAAGAGCAAATTCCTCTTCTTCTGATAGCCTGTAGTGTTCCTCTATTTCCAAAGTATCCATTGAATCGTCTTGGACAAAGGAGCGAGAGTGGTCATAAGTTAAATATTCAGACATGGCTTGATAGTCTTGTAATTCTGGGAACTGGCTCCACATGGCGTCCACTATATTAGCAATAAGCTGACTCTTTCTTTCAAATACATTGCTTTTTAATGTAACAGGGTCCACCAACATATTAGTTTCCTCCTGCTCGCTAGCTTCCTGTTTCAGTATAGTATTAGTCTGCTGAACTATAAATGCTGCAAACGATTTGAAAACAACCCAGCTTCGTTTAGCCTTGGCTGTTTTGTTTCTTCGCCCCTTTGTGTTGTTGATTTCGTTTATCAAGGGAAGGATCAGCTTAGTCTCCATTGTGGCCTGTACATAGGGGGCAACAGCATAGCGAATACGCGGCAATTCTGAAGCAATCCAGCTCCATAAAGTAGTTTGCCCCTCGTCGCTCAAAATTTGTACTTGTGACTTGTAAAGCAAAGAGCACAGGTGAATAGCCTGTACACGTACAGAAACATCAATATCATAAAGCGCTATCTGTTCTATACGAGACTTGAATCGACCAGTGAAATCAGAGAGTTCAGAGAATATTCTTTCTTTTTTGTATAAAGCGATCATGCATTTGATAGCCTCTGATCTTACGCTAGCATAAGGATCATTGAGGGCCCAGCCAAAGTATCTAAAATAGGCGTTGTTGACAAAATACGATTCGAATTTCAGCATCCAATGGTGTAGCTCTTCTAAACATTCTATTCGAATAATAGATTCAACGTCACGGGAACGACGAACAAATATGCTCTCAAAAAAAGCACCAAGAAACTCTTCGACGTCTTTCAATTTTCGCTCGGCAGTGTTGGCGTTGTGTTTGAGTGATCTAACTTTTTGTGTATCCCTAGAAGTGCGCTTTCTTTCTTCTGCTTTCAGCTGATTTTTAGAGGTAACGGACAGGGACTTTGCATTTTCGCCAACAGTACACAACGTGTTGATCAATTTGAGAGCAATGAGTGTGGCGGTATGGCGAAAAGGTCGATACGTTGAGCTGATAAAAAAAAAATTAAATATGGTTCTATTGAGACTACTTTACCTTGACATAGTAGTCAGCCAATTCTGTAGCGTCTCGATCAACACGCCATCGTGAATAGTCTCGTGTTGTGTTTGATCAATGAGTTCGGCAAAAAACAACAACAGTCTAGATCTAAATGCCCTGTCCTCCTTAGACTTGGAAATAATTGGATATTCATGGCTTGGTAGCTAAATATCCAAGCTTGTTACTATGCAGTTTGTTGCGAGCTATATGATTACCTTAACAAGCTCGTCTTGAAGCTCTTGGAGAGCATTAACAGAACCGTCTTCTTCACTAAAAGCAACATCCGTAACAGCCATAGAGCAACCTGAACACTACATAAAAAATAAGAAAAACAAATGGGGCTCTTTTTGTTTTTACACGCAAAACAAAATTGATAAGCTCTCTCAGTGAGGTGTCACTATCGCTATTATACTTGTCAATCCATTCAGACACTAATAGATCAACCTTGCATTCTGGGTCTACAATTCTATCTAATAAAAGTATACAAATGAGAAAAAAAAAAAAGAAACAGTATAGAGCTGTATCTGCTCTTACCGTATAAACTTCGCTGTTGGTCTGACTGAGATTGACTAATGGGTTCCAATAATTGACTGCTTGTGGCTACAGTAATGTTGGTTTTCTTGCTCTTTCTTCCTTTAGTTCTTCTTGAATTTTTAGCTCCTGAATCAGATTCATAATCGCTGTTGCTACTATCAGAACTTTCCAATTCATCATCCGATTCATCGTTGTCAGATGTTTCTTGTTGAAGTATAACCTTAGTAGCCTCTACATTTAATTGTTGTTATTTTTTGTTTGGCATTTTTTTTTTCAAAAAAAAATGCTTTTTTTCCTTGTTTCTTTTTACGTACTAGTTCTTTGTTTTGCAAATAGGCTCGGTACAGTTTTTGCACGTAAAGAAACTCGAGAAGAGCTAGTCTACACAATTTCAAACGTTATTTTTTGTTGCTACTAAACAAGAAAACGCATATTTACTGTCGTTGAAGATTTCTTTTGGGATTTGGCCATTATGAAATTATCTGTAACCCAAATAAAAAAAACTCAAAAAAAAAAAAGGAATAAACGCGTAGTTCTGCTTGATACATGAGCTCGCGTAAAAGCTCCGACAGACAAATGTTTTTTTTATTTTAAAAAGTCTATGTTTTTTGTCAATTTATTTTTTTTTAAAAAAAAGAATCGATCTACTTTAAGTAACCGTTACTTTCTTTTGCTCTGATTAAGCTTTGTGCTTGTTAATAAAATCCTTATGGAAAGCTTCTATACTAGAGCAAAAATCATCAAAGAGGTGTTCTTCAGGAAGGAAGGTAGAACGGAAATGGTAGGTTCCCTTTTCTTGGCCGAAGCCCGAACCAGGAACAACACAAACACCAGTGGCTTCTAGCATTGCCATTGAGTAGTAAGCATCAGCAGCCATATTCTGTTTTTTGGCTTTTTCAACTGCTTTTTCGGGCAATCTGATTTGAGGGAATAGGTACATAGCACCCTCAGCACTGTTACAAGTTACACCTTCCAAGCCGTTAAAACAAGTTGCAAGCTTAATGGCTCTACGTTTCAATGATTCAAAGATAGTATCCACTTCTTGCTTGTATTGCTTATATGAAGCGTCCCCTTCAGTAGGAGGGTTGGTCATCAAATCAACCATAATCTGGCCATGAATATTAGGGCACAAAGAGACAGATGAAATCTTATAGAGCTGATCCATAATTTGATCGTCAATATTAACGCATTCAAAGTATCCACCACGGCGACCGCATTCACCAATCATACCCTTAGAGATAGAGTGGAAAGAGAAAAGCTCTTGGTTGCTGTATTCGGGGCCCATAGATTGTAAAACCTTTTTGAAACTGTGGAAAGGGCGATGTTCAGCTTGATAAATGTTGGTTTGATAAACTTCATCAGCCAAAAGTACAATACGTTCTGTGTGACAAAAGTCAATGATATCGCGCATATTTTCTTCAGACAAACACTGGCCTGTAGGGTTGCCAGGATTGATTATTACCAAAGCACGCACATCTACTCCCTTTTCTCTGGCTTCGCGGACAGATTTTTCAAGATCCTTGCGATCCAATCCCCAGTCTTGATTTTCGTTGAGATAGTAAGGTACAGCGTTGGCATCCACCAATGAAAGTGTGGCAGAGTAAAGGGGATATTGAGGAATAGGAATCATGATACCAGTCTTGTTGTGTTGTGTCAAAAGCTGAAGTACTTTCTGGACACCCTCTGAAGCGCCTTGAGTCAAAAAGATGTTTTCGGGATTGGCTTGGTAGCCGTCACGGCGCTCAATAAACTTTGCAACGTTCTCGCGAATAAACGGAATACCCTTTGAATGAGAATAGGCTCCAACACTGCCGATGTTCTTAAGCAGTACCTCGGCACGTTTAATAGCGTCTACTGGATAAAGTTTAGAAATTATCTCTCTATTTTCTGCTTTCAACAGCTCGGGGTTATCACATAAAGATGCGACCTATAATACACGTAAGCTTTTCTCCACTCTATTTGTTTGTGTATGAAAGAAAAGCCCTTACCTGTCTGAAAAAAGTAATAGGCTTTTGATTGAGTTGTTGGGGGTTTCCAATATTACAGAAAACCACTTTATCGAAGTTTAACTTGGAAGGATCTGTCTTTAATTGCTGTTTACAAAAACAGATATTTGTTTGCGATCTTAACAACTGGTTTTTTTTTTTTTTTTTTTTTTTTTTTTTTTTGCAACATACCTTGCTCAAAGCTTCAGCTCGGATAGGTATAGCACCACGAACAGCGTATTCAACATTCTTGATTAATGGATGCATAGTGTCAATATTGAGCACCTTATCTACAAAATAATTAGATCAAGCTTCATATATTATTGTTTTTGCTTGAATTATACCATGCTTCTTTGCAGTGCTTGAAGCCAATCTTATAAAGTTTTTGCTCAATTGGTAGGATCCTACTTTGGAGGCGCGACTGAGGGCGGATATCATATGTGGTTTTTTTTTTTGAAAAATAAAAAAAAAGTGGGAAAAGAAGGAAAAAAACCAGAAAATATTACGATTTTAAAGATCAACTCTATTTTCTGAGAGCTCCGAATGTCGTGTAACACTTGAGTCACAAACGTCCGGGGTATTTCTTTTTGTTTGTGACCCTTTTCGGACGAAGAGAATGAGGTCTATCAAAATATATACAGCGGCTCAACCTTTAAGAGTTTGGAAAAAAGCAAGCTTTACAGCAGTTTCTGCGTTTTTTTAAGATCAACTTGCAAAGAGTCGTACCAAGCTCGAACAACAACCATTGGAAAACCCATAGGGATAATAAAAAAGGTGCCTTTTTCTCCCAAACACAATCCTAGCTACAGACAATGGAAACGTATAGTATAATAAAGTCAGATCCTAATATAGCTTTTTTTCAGCACAGGGTTGACTAACGTAGCTTGTGCATATATACTATTTGTGTCTCTGATAAGGCTTTAAAATAATGCTTAAATGTCAGTAAGCTTAGTAGTATCACATCTCATCGAACATACCAAGACGTTGATAGACACTGAGAATATTGAATTCTATAAGTAACCAATTTCGAAAGAGAAAAAAAATTCGGAATTGCCAATTTCAAGTAAGCGAATGACTGTTGCAAATCAGTATTTTTATGTCTCCTCATACTACAGCCTTAATTTAATGATAGTTCAAAAAAAAAAAAGAAATACAGAAAAGTCCAAACAAGTGAGAAACTACGCTTTTGCTACTATAACAGCTTGTTGAGCGCATGGGGTTTGGGTTTTTCTAAAAAAAATAAAAAAAATCAGTCGTCAAGGTGTATTATTTGAAGAAATACTGTATTATGCTCATAAACCACGCGCTGCGTTTGAAGGAAATAGCAAATGCAAGAGGCTAGAAAGCGCAAGTCTGTTGTACAAAGTAGGGAAATAGCTTGGGGTAAGTCTTATTTCAAGGAGAGCTGTCTTGACTTGACAAATATCTTTACTTGGCTTGGATACTCTCGACTTTGTTTAATTAATAGGATTGCTACTTGCCTGGCTGCTACCATTAACTGCAGTTTGTTGGTTTCACTTGCTGTTAATAAAGACTTTTGTTCGCTATATAACAGCACAGTATAAAGTTAAAGACAAGATGGTTCTTTTAAATATAGCAAGAATTCACAATCGTCTAAGAGGTGCCTTGGCTTTTTTGAGTCGTGCAGGAACCTAGCAGATTCTTAAAACTAATACATGAAAAATAAAAAATGAAGCACCTGTAGCAGTTTCTTCTTTGTGCCTTTTTTTTCTTAAACACTGCTTCGGCTTTTTTTTTTGTCAGCAATGTAGCAGATGTTAAAGGTGTTCAAATTACAACGACAAAGATAGCTGTCGCATTTTAAATGCTTGGATATTATAAATCTCCACAACCCATTAAGTCTGCTCATTGAGAGCCATTAATTGAGCAGTCATTATTTGAATGAAGGTCAAAGTGATTTTTGATGCAGCTGTACTGGAACTTTGTCTAATGAGAAGCATTTTGGTTGTAGACATGCCTTTTTTTTTTTGCCTCCTTCGCTTTTATATTCTTGTGACCTAGTGAGCCTAAGGCCTTTGACAGTAGAAAGCAACTATGTTAGTTTTAGTGAATTAGTGATGCTTATTAGTTTTCCAAAAAAACCCCAGAGCTATTTTGTCAGCGGCCATTGAATGTGTATTGAATTAAAGCACCTTTTTGTGTTACTGAGGGTCCTGAAGATGTCTGAGATTCCTTTGACAATTGTCAACATGCTTTAAAAAAAAAGAATCCTGACTTGATTTTTTATAAATTTGAGTATTCTTTTTATTGAAACGGAAAGAAAAAAGTTTATTGAAAGCTACAAAACGCTTTGTAACATTAGAGAAAGACAGGGTATAAAAGACAGTTTTTAAGGTTTGAAAAGATATTTTTTATTTTAAAAAAGCTTTGTTTTTAAAAGGAACTTCTCTTAGCTCATAGCCAAAAAAAAAAAAAAAAGAGCTATGATTACCAAGGCCAACCGCGAGGAGGTGGAAGTTCATCTGGCCTCGGACTTACCTGGAAAGCACTTACCTCGGAAGCACCTACCTTACCAAAGCAGCGACCAAGAGGCCCCTCGGGCCCATCTACAATTGATTTTGTTTAAAAAGGCTTTTTTATTGGTTTTGTATTAATATTTACCTTCTGAAAGATACAGTCCAACAAAAAACCATCAGTAGTGCATCAGTAGCGTCAGCCTTGTTTAAAAAAAATAGTTAGCAATGAAGCTTTAGCGTGTTTTTTTTTAAGAAAAACTTACATCCTTATGCTGGGACCGGTGACCTTAATACGGTACTGTATGCTATGAATTGGAACTATCCCCAGGCAAAGCTTTTGATGAATAAATAAATTAAAGAAAAGAAAGAAAAAAGCAAAGGGAAATTGCCCATTTTTTATAAGTTTTTTTTTGATAAAATCGTGCGAGAGTGAGATTATCTGCCCAAAAAAGATGCAAAAAAAAAAAAAAGGGCTAGACTATTCTATAAATCTTGAACAACATTAAAGTAAATTTTCTCCCGAAAAACAAAGAGTTTTAAAGCCACTTTTGCAAAAAGCGACCGATTTTGCAGTGTTAGTTTCTCCCACTTTTTGTTTTTTCAATTAAAAAAATAAAGTAAAGAGAAGTAAGCAGGAGCTAGTAAGACGTTTATGAAAGTTAATCTTCGCCTACAGGAGTGTGTTGCAGACTTGTTGACAAAAACATGACGTTCTTTGGCTATCAGCTTTTCCCAAAACGACCGCGCATGAACTTTAAAACTCATAGAGTACAGTGAAAAAAAAAAAAAAATTAAAAAAAATCCTAAACTAAAAAAAAGAGCAGCAAATTGAAAAGCATACTAATAAAAGTAACCTGTGTATCTAATGTGCCTCATGTTTATACCTCAGAAACCTGTATTTTTCAGCTGCAAATCTATCTAAAAATAAAGGCGTACGGAGCAAAAATACAAGCTTTTTCTGTTGTTAGTAAGCGGAAAACTATCCGTATCAAAGCAAAAAGCGCATAAATTAATAACGAAGCCATATTATTGGTAATTGAAGAGTTTCAAGTTAAAAAAAAAAAAACGCCTTTTTTTGCCTTGTACCTTGGTTTTACACAAGCTGATAAATTGCTTTTTTTAAAAGGCAGCTGCATAGCACTATTTTTTCTTATTTGTTTACTTACAGTAGTGATTTTTTGTCTATCCTATCTGATCAATAGCATATAAAAATTTTCAGTCAACATTTTTTTTTCATCGACCATCAGGTTCAATTTGGAAGTTACTACTCTTAAAAAGACAGATCAGTAAGTTGTACATGACCATACATTTATGCTAATTTTAATCGGCGTATAGGCCTAATAATAGCTACCAGCTTCAAAGTATACCCTGCTTTTTTTGTTTTCAACTTACTATCATTAAAGATGACTTTACTTTATGATTTGCTATTATCATGCTACAAAAACAACAACATTAACAAAATTGTTTGTATATTTAACAATTTACCTACATTTAGCTGTACAGTCTGGTCTTTCAGTTGTAAAAATAAAAAAAGAGAAGTAGCAATGAAAAGTAGTATATAAAAAAAATGATTTTAGTTGAATTTTTTTTACACATGTTACTTAAAAAGAGAATATGTTTTCATCAGCATATATCTATATTTGCTTTTATATCCATTGTTCTTTGTTTTTGCTAGCATGAGGATCGTGTATCTTATTAAATGGCAGTGCTGTCTTTGTTATCAGTTTATAAGATCCAATTTCATTATAAATGAAATATAGTATTATGAAAAACAAGCTAGAATGTTGGAATTCTATTTGTTAAAAAATAAGACTTAAAAAAAAAATTAGTTACCTTCATCTTGATGTTCAAAGCTTTCAAAGTATTTGGCAATTTTGTTTTAAACCAAAGTTAAAAAAAAAAGCTGATCAATAAAACTTACGCTTAATACCATGGTAAAATCACCAATTCAGATAGTAAAACGCCAAAGATTGACTATTTCTTGTATATTTAAACAGTATACAGAGATATACACTACTGGCTTGCAGTTATCAAGTGTCTCATTAGATATTATGCTTAGTTTTACTTTTAGTTATATATACTTTTTACAAGAGTTTACAGTTGCAAAGAAATGTATATTAATACGTACATAAGCGTTTTTACAGTAAGACATGTAGCAGAATCAGGTGCAGAACACAAAAGAAAGCTCAATGCACAAAAAGCAACTTACAAGACAAAATAAACGAACATACTAAGCTATGTGTATGCACAAGCCATGATTATGATCAAACAATACCTTATAAAATCGTAAAGACGCTACAAAGCATACCAGCATATCAGCATGTAATCTTACCCAGTGTGGTAGATTCTATTAGTAGAATCCATAGCTGAAAATAGTCTTGCTATGTACAAACCAACAGGCAAAGGTACAAAACTGCAAATCGTTTCTATATCGTTCTATAACTATAGCTTTAGCATTTCAAATATGGCCGAGCTTATTAATTGAGCTTACCTATAGATACATTCACTGACTGAAAGACAAAAGTCCATAGAAAGCAATAGTGGTGGCTTGTTGAAAGACTGTATACTAATGTCAATTTTATACAAAAAAAAATTCATTAATATGCCTCTCTTTCAAAAGTCGAAGGCTGGAACTATTACTTACCAACATTTATCCTTGAGCTTCTATTTAAAAAAGCTTATTTAGGCTTGTTACATTTGAGTTTGTAATAAGGAGAAAGGGACACTACAGACAGACAGGATCTTAATTACTGGCAATAGATATATTGTGTCACCATAGAGTCGTACGTCACAATCATAGACAGTAGTGTTCAAAAGGATCACGGTTAAGTAACACAACAGACATAAAGGAAGGTTGCATAGCACAAGAGTTGGGAATAGTACAGAGAGGCCTTTACATTTCAAATAATGTTAGGGTTGTCTTGTTTTTGAGCCCTATTAATCTAATTCACCTTCGCTGTTGAGTACAATAACCCCATAACATACTGGCATTTTCACTTTGGTTTGGGTATTGGAGGTGGATTCGTTTTCACTTTGGTTTGAGTATTGGAGGTGGATTCGTTTTCACTTTGGTTTGGGTGTTGGAGGCGGATTCATTGTCAAAGCTGTGTAGGTATGTGTTCAAGCTTAACAAGATGAAAAGGAAAAGAAAAGGGAAGCTTTTTCATTTTTTCATACGTTTTTTCGCTTTCCTGTAGTATCCATAGTCGGGACTATCACTTTTAGACTGTAATTACTTTCATTATGCTCAACAGCCAATCGTCCAAGGTCTCTGAGGATTCGTTATACGTCTCACCTATATGAGCTTCTTCGAATTGTTCTGAATGCAGATTTTGAAACTAAAGGAAAAAGATCATCTTTGCATGCATGGCTGTCACCACTACCATATACGGTCATCTTCCGAACAAGTCGTAGAGGCGGGACTGACTAGATTCTGTGAGGGTCGGTCTGTTATTGAAAGTAGCTGTATTCAATCTCAAACATTATCTAAATAAGGACTAGCTCTAAGCCCCGGTTCAGAAAGCTTCTCTTTTTTTTTTCTTCTTCTTTATTTGGTTTTACCTGAACAAAGAAACTGAATGGCGTAATGTTTCATTAGATGAGTTAACGATTCCAGTAACAATTGCAAAAAATCTTAAAAACAAAACAAACAAATAAGAGAAAAACTACAGAGAGCAGCAAAGAATATGTTTATTGATGCGGATATCAGTACCGATCCTGAGAGAAAGATGGGAAAGAAGCGCATGCATATGTATAGATTTAAGAAAATAGGACGATGGTCTAAAAGTAAAAAGAGGTTCTAAAAAATAACTCAACACCTAGAGTTTTAGAAAATGTTTATTTTGGACGAGGGCACTTAGGATACAGATATAATCTCCTAACTGAAAGCTATTGAATACAAATCTATTTTCAAGACTAGTTTTATAGAGAGCTAAAAGTGAGGGTTACTGGTAGCGTATTGAGAATATACACGCTTAAGGTTCGAATCTAGCATGATGTGTTGGAGCTTACATATACCGAGTAAAACATGTAGACAGTTTTGCTCCTCTACGCTTGTTCCTTGCCTATACCAAATCTAAAAATATGGTTCTTTAGACAATACTTGTGAAGCGCAATGGAAGGACTCTGTAACAATGCAGCCATTTCTAGTGTATGCTAAAGCAAAAGGTTACATCACTCGCTCACAAGACGATCAAGAGCGCTCAAAACTATGTATACGTCACATATTGCGCTACAATCCTTTCTAACATGAAAAGAAGAAATGGCTTGCTTTTTCAACTTCAGCATACCTTTCTGATTTGTTAATCCTGTTGGCATAAAGTCTCAAGATCAAACACCATATAATGTTGCTAGTATGTTATTTCTTTATCAATTTTTGAACGGGCTCTTTAGGAGAAGATACAGTTGAATACTTATATGGAGAATCAGGGCTCAGTCGCTAGTAAGTTTGAATATACATTACAATAGGCTCAGTTTGCTGTACAAAAGCTATAATTACTAGGCTAGATCATCAATAAAACAAAGTTGACATTGAATTTAGTAATAACCATAGAACACTGCAAGTACAATAGCAAAGTTGCTCGTTTAGAAGAGCTGAATCTCTAAGAAGTATATTACTTTCAATTAGCAATAGTGCTTTTGGATCCTGCGGCACTGCGAACCCAATCGTTGAAAAGCTTGTATGTGAAAAAATAGTGACGGAGAGAAAATACAGCTACTCGTAGTAAAATATTACAAAGGTCTTTTTTAGTATTGAGGACGAAAACTTGTTGGGAATATCTCGCTATGGACTCGGCTTTATTCCAGGTCACTTCATAGCAGAGAAGGAGCTAGCTCTAAGGATTATCATGAGCAATGTCAGACAAAGCAAGTCAGACACCATAGTTAGATCAAGAGAGGGGCTGAAATCGATTCTTTCCAATGTACCTATAATTCACCCTTACAGAGTTTAGGTTTTTAAACATCTTTATTGAGTCAATACTGCATTTCATATTTGCAACTACAGTTGAAACAAACGCCAATGGTTAATTCGTGAGGAGGATAAGTCAAGGTTAAAGCTCTCGACAGACTTATATTGCGTTCGCCTTTTTGAGACGTACGTAACTCGAGACAGTGTCATCGCTGAATGTAGGCTCAAAAAGAAGGCTCAAGTGTTCACCGATGTTGATGGCATTTGTATGTTTCTGTCAATGGTTACAAATCTCTCTCATGTTCAATAGCATTTTTTTTTTTGTTGTAAACGCTTGAGCTTGGCTTTTTTTTTTAAGAACTAGGCTAATAATGAGAAGCCGCAAGAGCTGAAAGCGGCTTGCCAGTGAAACTTTTGTATTTGGACTAGGGCAGTGACAATGACTATGGCAGCAGAGAAGTTAGGTTGATGGAAATAAAAGCTTTAACCAATCATTTTTACCCTTTTTGGTAAAACTATGTAGCATGTATAAACTTCGTTAGAGCTCTACACCATTCCATATCCCGTTTTTTGAAATACATTGTATTTCATGATTTATGGTTCAAAGCTGCTATAATCTCCCCGCCGCTCTGTACACATGACTGACTGAGGAAATGCATCCTGCGTTTTAAGGGTCGGTTGTTCAAACAGACAGGAAGAGGAGGAACCGGAAAGAAACAGAAGCTTAGATAGACACGAAAAGGAAGCGGTAAGTAAGAACAAGACGAATTATCAGTATAAAAGGAAAAAGGAAAAGCAGACGGACAGTCTAAGAGGAGTATACTTAGTTGATAATTGACCGATGTTTATTAGATAAAAAGGATATAGCATTATGCTACTAAAATCAAAGTCAATATTTAATATATGCGAGGCTAAGAGTTTGTTGGTAAGTTGGGGGCAATCCGGGTATCCTGGCTTCGGAAAAGGACGATCAGAAAATGTTATGACACCGTGTTACTAAAGCCGGTAGAGCTCTTCTAATTTTATTGGCAGCGATTGTCAAAAGCATCTTTTTTTGATAAATTTTTTTTTAATACTATCAAGAAGCAAAATACACAAACGTTGCCTTTCTAGGATACTTGGGTTCATCTGTTTCAACTACTGTTCTTCTATTGATTTTTAAAAGGTCCTCATCGTTGATATTATGTTGACTGTAATGTATCTTCTTTTTCGACAAAGCGTTAAATTTTATCAAGCGGTTTATCAAGGTGTCTTCATCTGTAGTTATTTTAGGATCTTCAGATTTCATAAAGACAAAAAAATGCATCCCGCACAGTCTATTTAAAGTCAAGCTTTTGAAGCGTTCAATGAAAAATTGAAAGCGGCCAACTAAATTTACTTATTCTGCTTTACAGGCACGCCTTTTTCCGTTTTGACAGAAACTCCTTGAAAAGAAGCTATTTTTTTTTTTGCTATATCAACCTACAGCTTGTCGAGATGCCCAAAACACTACTACAGCACACTTTAAGTAGAAGCAAGTCTGTAAAGCAGTATTGTGGTTTCAGAATTGGTAGGGCAGTACTGAGCAATGCTTGAGTGAAAACGAATTTTTAACATGTTCACAATCAGATGCAAAAGTCCGACCAAACGTAAACAATGTCCGGCTTAATTGCTTTTGCTGACAAAAAAAAAAGACTAAGCTTCAGTCGTTTAGTAACTTACTTGAATACCTGACGAGTAAGCCTTTAGTGTTTTTTTTTAGAACTGACATGCCACAGACATACAAATTTTTGTTGAGTCATAGGATAAGGTAAAAAAAAAAAACAAGGCTGTAAAGTAAACAAGACTGCAGGTAATAATATTGTCAAATAAGTGAGATCAAAGGCAACGTTATCTTTAGTATGAGAAAGACTGCCAACTTGGAGCTATTAGAATAAAAAGCTACGTAGCCAAGGGACTTTAGAAAGAAGGCATTAAGTATCATGTGTTCTATAATAAAGCTATATACTGCAAGTGCCTGAATAGGATCGAACCATAAGCTTTCACTAAACACAGGGAAACTTTTTTGATAGCCTGAGAAGATCCAATGTTTTTTTTTAAAAAAAAGAAAAAAAAAAG